>CABHPH010162862.1:0-58643 GCA_902168325.1 Peromyscus nudipes | reverse complement strand
TAAGCATAAGGAAAAAAAAAAATCTGCCATGTAAAAAATTCCGAAGAACTTACTTCTAACGTTAAGCTTAGTCTGTTGGGGTAAGGAACTCCCAGAAAACTTTCCAAATCAAGGTATTTCCATTTGTCTTTGTGCACTTTTTAATTCTTTGTTGTTTTATGTTTTCCGAGAAAGTCATTCACTTTATGGAGATTTTCAACTTATTAGCATAGCCTTCCCTGCAGCAACAGGAGCATAATCCTCCCAAAGCTGCCTCTCTGGACCCCTAGATCTAAGGTTGTATGTTTGTGTCTGTTCCTTTAATCTCTTCCAAATCATGCTTGCTGCAGATTCCTTCAGCCTGCTGACGTTATCACAGAATGCACGGCTGGAGTTTCTAAACAGCTGCTTCGTCAAGTTTCTAATTATTAAGTTATTAATTTCTGTTCTTATCTTAATTACTTCCTTTAGTTTCACTTATTGTTTCTGCTGTAAATTCCTTGGTACATAATTCATGACTTTTCTTCTTCTTTTTATGTATTCAATGGATTTAACAGTTATAATTTCCTTTCTCTGTGCACAGCTCTGCATGCATTTCCCATAAGATGCCAGCACTACTACTTTTTATGGCTTCCATAACAACTTTGTTTCCTAATTGTCTGAGTGCCTTCTGGTTTCCTTTGTTGCCTTTTCACTTTCTAAATTAAACCAATAACCATACAAAACTTGAGAAGTACAATCAACCTATTAGAAATGCTAGGAAAGGCCAACAAGGTAAAAAGGACAGGGTAAGTTACATGGAGTGTGGCAGCCCACAAAAGCTTCCTAGTGAGATCTGAGCTTGCTTTATACAGTAAGGCTGCATTAGAGGATGGCTTGACCACATGTACGGTCACCAGGTGTCTGGGATGGTCTGCACTTGGTTGTGCTGGGGGGAGGTCTTTTGCTCCACTCCTTGGCATTCCTTTAAAAGCCCTTTAGTAGAGACAGAAGGGGCCAGTGGATTTTGACCCAGGCCCTCCCAAGCTATCCTGTGTTTCTGTCTCTCTTCTCTATACTTCTGTCTACATACTTCTCACTTCTCCCTCCTCAAGAGCACCCTGGGGGAAGAAGAGGGAGCAGGTCTCCCTCAGTGGAGTACATGGAGGACCACTGCATGAGCAGGATGCACTAGAGCTGAGTTAACTGTGCCTCCATAGGAGCTTCGTGAGGGAATACTGACATCTCTACTGGGGCCACCAGCTGGAGAAGGGCATCCAGGGCATTTTTGTGTTGGTTTCTCTCCTCAGTCCATCACACCAAACAGAGGATGAGAGAATGAGCTCAGAGAAATAGTATTACCAGGGAGCTGTGACCACAGAACAAGCCGCCACACGTAAGGACAGTGGTTGCTTATCTCGGGTCCAGGCGAACATAAGCAAGAATCACCAAACACGAAGAAACAAATGCATGGGAGAGAAAACAGGAAATACAGTTGGTATATGAAGTAGAAAGTTTAATATGTGGATAGTTACCATCAGTGGAGAGATGAGAATATTAGATTCATAAAGCGGAACATTGCTACAATAAAGCCAATGAGCGGTTTGGGTGAGCAAATGAATTCAATATATGTGTCAAATAAGCACACAGTGCAGAGTCCTGAGAGACTGCAGTCAATGGGATGATCCAGTGCCTTCTTCAGAATGAGATGCAGAGGGAAGGAGCAGAAGGAACAGTGAAGACATATGGAGAGCTGATCCTGCCTGTCTGGAATCCATTTGATAGATGTACCGGGAATGGTGAGCAGCAACGGAACAAGGGAATAGACACAGACAGAAAGCCAGAGAGATGCATGCATTTTCAGATCCGAAGAGACAAGCAGAGTCAGTGCAGCAAGATTAAAAACAGAAATAGAAGCACTGTAAATCTTCTCATAATATGGGAGGGGAGAGGAGAGGAGTGATTAATAAACACAACAGAGAAAATGCAACCAGAGATCATAAAAATAAAGCAAACACTGTGAATGAAATGTCAGTTACGTGGCAAGAGTACAAACATGTGCAAATGAACTACCAACCATAGAAAATGAGGACATATCAAACCACAAATGAAAAGAGACCATGACACTGAGTGAAAGAAAATCAGCCACTTTTATCACTGGACATACATTTTAGACCAGTAACAGAGAGGGGTAAAAACTGAGTGATAGGAAAATGTCACATAAACACTAAGAACAATGAGGTACAGGAGCTGTTGGAGAAAATACAGAAAGACAAAAAGGAAATTTACCTGAAAGATAATTAATGAGAAGAACAGACTTTTTCAAATCAACACTGAAAGGCAATCTCCCTTAGCCTGGTTGTCCAAATCTATAGCCTATGTTATGGTGAAAACCAATCACAATCACGGAGAATGGAATTTCCCTAGACAGGGAGACGAACTACGATTGGATCTTTGGCCTGGAACTGCCCCTCCATTTTCTGGCACACAGGCCATGTCATATAGAGTGGAATCCTCTAGACGAGCCAGAGTGTGGCCGAGGAGAAGGCAGTCAGCACCAGATGGACCACATTGCACTTCTCACAGCTTTGAATCTGTTTCCCTATAGCACTGGTTACCACACTGTCCTGAATATCCACACAATTAAAAGTAGAAGGCTTGACTTCTCTGTCTGCTTTTAATTACCTATATGCTCCCCTACCAGAGCCTGTTTGTGGAAAGCATGCTTGACCATCAAATCACAATTTTAGTTTTAGTTGCCAGACTAGAAACTTTCAGTTGTGAAATTCAGCCATTCAGAAGTTAGGAGGTTCTGCCTTCGTCTCGCTGATTTCCATCACTCAAAGTATCCCGGATGCTTTGCATGTGTATACATGTGTGTACAGATGTCAACCCTAGTTTCATAACACCTCTTTCATTCAAAGCCCTGGACTCTCCGCTGGATGCCATTTGTAACTTCATCTATCCTTGGCTCACATGGGGGTTGGTTATGTTTTGTGTTCACATGTGTGTTTTCACCTTCTCTGTGGAATGCCAGCACCAGCTGTGGCCAACACGGTACAAACCACTGTAAGGCTACATAAGTAAACGTTTTGGCTGGAAGGAGCCACCTCCATAGAACAAACCCAGAATCCATCTTTTGTTTGCAATGTGTTGTCAGTTTTTCCAAAATCTTTTTAAGAATCTAAACATGTCTGTTCAGCAAGCCTTCAAAAGCACCTGGTACTTGAAGCAATCCACAGTAACAAGGAAGGCCTCGTAAATACCTTCTGATGTTGTCCATCTCTCATCTTCTGCGATTTCTGGTTGTCTTCTTTCTGTAGAGAATCCTTGTGTGTCTGGCTACTGGCCTGTAAAGGTACAAGCAGAGAAGCATCAATTCAGTGCATCCATCTTCCTACCAAGGGACTGCTGTTAATAACTCAGCCTCCATGTGGAGCATACACTAAGCTTCCCATACACACTTGCTTATTGAGTGATTTATGCATACATCTGAAGACATCCCCTGGGATATATAAAAAGAAGGCTAGTGTAAGCACAATCATCTAGCACATTTTAAAGGATGATTTAAATGTTTGTTTAATTAAGCTGTAAAATTTCTCCTCAGAGATAACTGACATAATTCATCCCTTCTGGTAGAAAGCTAAAGATTTCACAATTATTCCAACCGACTGATTGGTCCCTCTCACAGACAAGCAGTAACGACACTGGCTTTAGAATCACTACCATGACCACTGCTCATTTGTGGTATCTATTAAACTCTGCCAATTGGTGATTGATAACACGTAACTCCAAAGGTGTATCTCTTTCTAAGCCTTTGTCTGTACCTGACGCACAGTTCTATTCCCAAGAGGAGGAGATGAAAAGCCTTTCCTGGACCACAGGAGCTTTGAGAGAGCCAGCACCTTCATCAGGATGTCCTGCTGTCTTTCTGACTCACCGTCATAGCCCAGCACACTGTCCTATGGACCAATTATTATGAAATGTATGAGATTGCAAGTAGTCATAGTGCCTGACTTATGATGGTTCACTTGTGAGGTGTTTTTTTTTTTCAACTTTATGATTGTGCAAAAGTGATGTGTGTGCAGTTTTGATCTTCTTGCAGTCTGGTGATATGTGGTAACACATTAGCTCTGGATGCTTGGCGGTGGGAGCAAGCCACACATCCCGTCAGCCATGCAATCAGGAGGATAAATGACTGACGCTCCACAGCCTGCGATGATGCTAAGCCAGGGTGCTCCCTAGGTTAGATACATTACATACATTCTGACTTGCAATACTTTCAAATTACCATCGGTTTATTTGGGTGTAAACCCCATCGTGAGCCCAGACTATCTATATTCTGTCCAAGTGTCATGTACTTTTTCTGCTTCACAGTGAACTTGTAGTCCCAGCCTCCAAAAGGCAGGAAGCACAACCTGATAACCTAGTGCTCCCGAAACTGCATTCATCTCATAAAACTCCCAGCAGCAGCAAGTGAGAAGGCCACATATTTCAGGCCTCATTCTATGGACTAGAAATCCAGCTAGCCTGTGTAGTTGGTTCCCCCTGTTCCCATACTGTAATTTTTCTCAAGTACTTCTTAGATCATCCCCCCATTCTTATAACCATAAAAATCCATCTCCCACCATCTACCAGCAAGAACCACTCTCCAGGGAGGGAGAGAAGCTTTCAGAATCACATCATGCAAAAGTATCACTGAGGCTCGTGGAGCTCTGTGTGTCCAGAAATCCCTCATATATCCAAAGCCTGCTTCATCACACAAGCAACCTCCACACCATGACTTTCTCTTATCTCTATACCCAAACAATGGAATTGTGATAAGCCACAGCAAGTGGGTAGTGGTTCTCTCATGCCCTTTCTATTTACAGTAGAGAAAGCTAATCTTAATCACAAATATTCCCCATGAGACCCAGGGAGCAAGGCAGAATGCAAGTAAATATTATGTCTTGAACAAGGAACATGAATTCTACTTGAATGCTTTCCTTATAAATGTACCGCATTGTTCTTTATCAGAATATGAGTCTTATTTTTCAGCTGAGACATAAGACGCTTATTATGCATATGAGGTGCCATATAAAAGGCCACAAGAACTGAGGAGTCACATGATACCTTAGCTATAGAGAGCTCAAAGTTACTTGCAACCCTAATTCATGCTTACCCAACTGGGATCTCTAGGCAGGACTGGAAGTTTCTGTTCAAAGGAATACAGGAGAAAATATGTTTATTTTCTATTTTTTTCTTAGTTCTTAATACTAGCCAAGTCTAAATCACTGCATTAATATTTGTATAGCATTAAATATTCACTTGATATAGTAATTGACACTGAAGTTTTGTCATAAAGCCAATGTACACTTTTCTCCATTTTTCTCAAAGCTGTGCTTACAATGCATTCATTCATAAACAATACCTGAGCCACCTATGTGCAAGTGTTGCATCAAAACAAGATCGCAAACTTCGGACTTTAATAACCTTGTGTGGAAGTCAGAGAGACAGTGATTTACAGTTCCAAGGCATGTTAACTATGGTAACATATGAAGCTAGAAAAGATGGCATTTAATCAAATAGGGTCAAAGACGCCTCCTCTAACTGAGTGATGCTAAGCTGTATTTCAGGGAATGAATAGGAAACTGATTAAGAAAGGAGACTATTTTTGGTTGTGAACCTAGTGCTTAATGGCTGAGCCATCTTGATGTCCGTGGCTCCTGTTGCCACTGAGGGTTCTGATTTCAGGGATCTTGGCCACGACATGGGGCTGTGTTGGTGTCTAAGGGCCATGCTGCCACTGGGCCATGCCGATCTGGGTGTACTTTGCTGTCACCTGGGGCCATGGTGACATCCAGACCCGGGCTGCTGCCATGAATCCATGCCTGGATCTGTGGTCCTACCGCAGCTGGGATCTGTGTTAACATCTGTGGCTCCTGGTACAACCAAAGGCTGTGTGGTTGCCTGGGGTCTCAATAGCCACCTGGGACCATGTTGGTGCCTGAGGGCCATGCTCCTTCCAGGGCCATACAGATCTGAGTGGCACATACTACTATCTGATGCCATGGTGATGTCCAGGCCAAAGTCTGGGTCCGTGGTCCTACTGCAGCCAGGGTCTGTGTTGATGTCTGTGGCTCCCATTGCCATCAACAGCCACGCTGGTCTCAGAGGTCTGGACCACAACCTGTGGCCTTGTTGAAGTCTGGGGACCACACTGTAGCTGGGGCCATACAGATCTGGGTGACCTATGCTGCCGCCTGGGGCCATGGTGTCATCCAGGCTCAGGCTGCTGCTGAGGACCACGTCTGGGTCTGTGGCCCTAAGTGACCAGGGTCTGGGTTGATGTATGTGGCTCCTGTTGCCACCGAGGATCATGTGGACGCCCAGGGTCAGGTCAGCCACCTGAATCCATGTTCAGTCCATGGTGTCTGAGAGCCATTCTTCAGCCAGGACCATGCAGATCTGAGTGGCCTTCACTGCTACCCAATGCCATGGTGACATCTGGCCCAGAGCTGCAGCTAAGGGCCATGTTTGGGTCCATGGCACTACTGCAGTCAGGGTCTGTGTTGATGTCCAAAGCTCCTGTTACCATCGGAGGCCATGTAGACACCCAAGGTCTAGAGCCATGTTGGTGTCCGAGGGCCATATTGTCACTAGGGCTGTGCTGGTCTGATCTGAGTGGCCTACACTGCCACCTGGGGCAGCCACCTGCAACCAAGGACCATGTCTGGGTCTGTCCATGATCCTACCACAGCTGTGCTGAAGTCTGAGTCCTGTATTGCCACCAAAGGTTACACAGAAGCTCGGGGTCGGGCTAGCAACCTGAGTCCTTGGTGGTGTCCAGGGGCCATGCTGTTACCAAAGCCATCCTGATCTGAGTGGCCAGTGTTTCCACCCAGAGCCAGGAGGTTATCCTGACCTGAGCTGCTGCCAAAGGCCATGTCTGAGTCCGTGGTCCAGCTGCAGCTGGGGTCTGTGTTGATGTCTGTGGCCCATGTCACCTCAGGGAGCCATAGGAACTAAAAATCGGAGGGACATGCTGAGCCAGCTCGCCCTTCACTAGCCCTAGGACAGCTGGCCCTGCCTCTTGCTAGATACTGTAGCAAGAGAGTTGGCCCTGACCCTCACGGGAGAGCTGGCCCCTGCACTTGGGAGAGATGGCTCCACCCCTCACCACAGGTGAGGGAGAACTAATCCGATGGCATGGGCATAGGGGAGCCGGCTGTGCCCTCTTGCCTGAGGCAGGTGGCCCCAGTGGCCCAGACTGACCAGCTCAACTACCACCCAGACCCACAGCTGGGCCTTGGGTTGGCCCACCTGGACATCTACCCCATCTAGGACCTGCTGGGGCTGGTAAAGGGACTTGTCCTGTGGGAAGATACCCACAGGATCTCCATGACTCAGGGAGGCCACGGGATATCCCAGAAGAATTTCGGTGAGAATCCAGTGATGATGGTGCACCAGAAACCAGAGGCCTTGGACCAGACCAATGATTCATGGCAATGAACATTTTGCTAGGAAAGCTGATTGGACAAAAGGGAATACTATGTGTCACACTGCTCCTGATGCCACCAGGACAAACGAAGAGGTGATGGGGAGGTGGGAAAGAAGGAGAAGTGAAGAAGTGGTTTGGGGGTTTTTGTTTGTTTGTTTGTTTTGTCCTTATTTTCATTTGATTGGCTGCTCTGTTTTGTTTTGGTTTGATTTTTTTTAATTTTCTTTTTGGGGGCCACTGCAGGGGTGAGGGGAGGATATGGGGGGGGACTGGGAGGTGAGTGTAATTAAGGTGCATGATGTGAAATTCCCAAAGAATCAATAAAGAAATTACATTAAATTAAAAAAAAAGAAATTCAGGAAAAAAAGGGAGAATAACATCATATGAACACATGACAAATCACATTGTTTAGCTAGGATTCGGTCCTAAATGGGATGTCTTCATCAAAGCCTGATCCTTCAAGGCTCAGGGATCTGTGTGGAAAAGGAGACAGAAAGATTGTAAGAACCAGAGGTGGTAGAAGACTCCAGGAAACAGTGTCTGCCAGACGCAGCAGGGCTGATGCACGTATGAACTCACAGAGACGGTGGCAGCAGGCACAGGCCTGCACAGGTTCAAACCAGACAAAGTTCCAGCACGCAGAAGCGGAAGTGGACACCAGGTCCGCCCTAATCAGGAAGATATTTGCAAATGGACACCTGATGGGAAGGGGAAAATCCGTTTTCTCCAACAGAGTGTCACTGGGTCCATAACCACACTGCAGAGCAAGCCTCATGCCCAGGAGTAGTCGGTCAACACAAATGAACTCCAAGGGGGCCTGTCCTGTGGAGGTTTTGTTTCATTTGGCAATTCTTTTTGTCTTATTGGCTTTTTTGTTTGATTTTTTTGATGGCTTTTTCTTTTTTGAGAGAAAGAAAATGAAGTTGGGTGGGTAGGAAGGTGGGAGGAACTGGGAGGTATTGAGAAAGGGGAAAAGATGATCAAGACATACTGCATGAAAAAAATTAAATTAGCAAAACAATGTTTATTAAAGAGTTTGCTCGTCAAACCAGCCCAGACAGGTGGCTCAAAGTTCAGAAATCTGCTGTTTCAAGGTTCTAGACATGATAATTTCAAAATCAAGGTTACTCCTTCTGACTGTGAGGAAGGGATTTATCTGTCCCTCCCTCCTGTCTGGCTTGCAGGGTCATAGTTATCCCCTGTCTCTGTATACTTCCTGTCTGGTTTGTAGGGGTCATAGTCAGCCCTTGTCTCCTTATACTTCCTGTCTGGCTTGTAGGGGTCATATTCTTCCCTTTCTCTTCCCACCACTTCCTTCTACATGTAACTCTCTCAGTTTCATGTTGAATTTCATACTGATCAGCCCTGTGAAGCTCCTATCTTCAAATCAGCTCACATCCTAAAATGGTCAGGTTTAGGTTTCAACATATAAACCTGGAAGGATTCATATCATCCCAAGACAAGTTTTCATGTCAGATGATGGAGTAAGGATGTTTGTACTTCTAGATATTTTTCTTTCAAAGATTAACCTAAAAACAAAGCAAAATAAAACAAACTATTTCCAAAAATCAAGAGAAGTTGGGTCTGGAGAGCTGGCTGAGTGGTTACTACAACTGGCTGTGATGGGCCAACCTGACTCCATTTTAAGCCATGTTGTTACAAGGTCAAAGTAAGTCCATTCCTATTTACTGTAAAATTTGGATTTGATCATGTCTTGACCCATCTTCTGGAATCTGACATGGTCTCTGACCCTCTATATCCTGACCTTCACCAAGATAAGATGTGTGGTGATATATTGTGTCCCCCAATATATTGTGCATCCTAATAAACTTATCTGGGGTCACAGGACCCAACAGCCACTAGATAGACATAGAGGCCAGAAAATGGTGGCACTCACACCTTTAATCCTATCACTTAGGAGGCAGAGATCCACTCAGATCTCTGTGAGTTCAAGGCCACACTGGAAACAGCCAGGCCTGGTGACACATGCCTTTAATCCCAGGAAGTGATGGCAGGAAGCAGAAAGGTATATAAGATGTGAAAACCAGGAATTAGGGTCTGGTTAAGCTTTTAGGCTTTTGAGCAGCAGTTCAGCTGAGATCCATTCAGATGAGGACTCAGAGGCTTCTAGTTTGAGGAAACAGGATTAGGTGAGAAGTTGGTAAGGTGAGGTTAGCTGTGGCCTGTTCTGTTTCTCTGATCTTTCAGCGTCCACCCCAATATCTGCCTCCCAGGTTTGTTTTTACTAATAAGACTATTTAAGATTCATGCTACAAAGATGTTCTGCCAAATAATTCTGAGATGTTCTGACAAGTTCCTACAGAACCAAAAACCCTAAGAAACCCCCTAGCCTTATAATTCTTCAGGCTATATAAGCCCCACTTTTTCTCATGTTCAATGTTATTTTCCCAAACGCCACTTTAAGGAAATAGCCCTGTCTGACAGAAAATAAAGCTTGTTTAATATGAGCAAAGAATTTGAGTCATGGTCTTATTCTCTTTCAGAGGGATTAATAGCTGTTCTCTCAGAGGACCCAAGTTCAGTTCCCAGCACCCACATGGTGGACAAATAATATCTTAACTCCAGTTTTAAAGGATTTAATTCACTCTTGTGGTCTCTGAGGACACTGCACGCCTATAGTGCAACATACACACAGGTAAAAACACCCATACACATGAGAAATAAAAATAAATACAAAAAAAATGATTTAATCAAGAGACATCATCACTCACAGATGGAAATATATCAAGCCAAATTGATCAAGAAACAAAAAGTGATATAAGAAAAGCTGGCAGGAGACAGAGGACAGTGCAGATGAGATTAGTTCCTTTTCTCTTTGCTGTGATAACATACCCAACAAGGTGCCATTTAAAGGAAGAAGAGTTTATTCGGGCTGACAGTTCAAGGGGCCCATTCCTCCGACGATCAAAATGTCCTGAGCAGGAACCCGGAGGTCACATTGCATCCACAGTCAGGAAGAGGAGAGTGAACAGAGAAGGGGGCAGGCTGTAAAACCTCAGGGCCCACCCCCAACTATTCACCTCCTTCAGTGAAGCTCTACTTTCTAAAGCAGTGGTCTTCAACCTTCCCAAGGCTGTGACCCTTTAATACAGTTCCTCATGCTGTAGTGACTCTCAATCACCAAATTATCTCACTGCTACTTCACAACTAATTTCGCTACTGCTGTGAATCGGAATGTAAATATCTGATATGCAGGGTATCTGATATCTGACCCCTGTGAAGGGGGGGGTCGTGAACCACAAATTGAGAACCATTGTTCTAAAGGTTCTGTGACCTTCCCAGACACCATCAGCAGCTGGGATCAAGTGTTCAAATACGTGAGTCTATGGGAGACATTTCACATTCAAAACACAGACAGCCCCCTCCCTTTTTCTTCCTCAGAGCTGCATGAGGGTGCAATACATGAATCCACCAGCTATTTGGGGAGCCAGATGGGCCACAGGAAGACGAAAGAAAGAAATTATTAGGAAGTCCAAAGAGTTGTTTGCCCCCTCTGCCTGCCCTTGTCCTGAAAACCCAGGTGTTAATTCTCTCAGCCCTCACAGGAAATCCAAAGTGTATTCTCTGGAAAAAATGAAAGCAGACACAGCAAGCCTAGAAGGCAGTAGTGGTGGGCAGGGAAAGGCTGCATAGGATCCTACAGGCTGATGCCCTCTGTGGGGTTTTCACCTGTCTCCTGCACTGTGGCCACCCAAATGAAAAGGGTGGTACATTCTTTTCAAAGAACTGGAGACAGATTCCTAGAAAACGACCAAGATTTCCCTCCTCCACAAAAACAATCAAATCCATAAAACACATGGAGGATAAAGTCACGAAAGTATGTCAGCAGGGCGGGAGCTAAAGGGACTGGAAGATAAATTCAAGGAGAAAAAAAAATGTTTAAAAGATAAAGTTAGAAAATAAATCCAGGTAGCCTGGGATTAGAGAAATAGGAATTCCATAAGGGGAAAATGAAGCGAAATGAATGAAAAGAAAGTAACACTAGAAACTTATCTAGGACTAGAAATGAGTTTCCAAGTTGAAAATGAGTAATAAAAACCCTCCTGCTCAGTCACATCACTACGGACTGTCAGGAGAAGAAAGGAGGATGTTAAACTATTCCCCGGGAAAGCAGGTTTACAAAGCTCCTATAAGAACTAAAATCCAGATGCCCTTGGATTGCTCAGGAGCCAATACTGAAAAGCAGAAGAGCAGGACCATCAAAACTCAGAAGGCAACTTCTTTCCAGTTTGGAACTGCAAGCAAAGTGGGGGGGGCGGATGAAAATAATGTCCCACACAGAAGGACCTGAATGCATTTGCCTTCCCTGTGTCTTCTCCAGGGAAACTATTAGACAAGATGTTGCATCGAAACAAAGGAACAAAACATACAAGCAGAAGCCAAGGAGATCCCAAAGTCAGGGAACTCTGGATAAAAAGACAATAAAGGCAATTCCCAAGACACTCAGAGAGTCCTTCTCGACCTTGGCTGCACTTCACAGCTGCCTTGGGTGCTTTGAAAACCCTCCAGTCCAGGGCATACTATAGCTGGATCTCTGGGGGTGTGACCTAGGCATGGACAAGGTTTTTTTTTTTTTAATTAAGAAATTTTTTATTCATTTTTATATACCAATCACAGATCCCCCTCTCCTCCCACCCCTCCGACCTTCTCCCTCAAACCATCCCCCATTCCCTCCTACAAGAAGGTAAGGCCTCCCGTGGGGAGTCAGCAGAGCCTGGCACACTCAGTAGAGGCAGGTCTAAGGCCCTCTCACTGCCTCAAGGCTGTACGAGGTGTCCCACCATAGGTAGTCGGCTCCAAAAAGCCTGCTCATGCATGGTATGGACAAGTTTTAAAGCTCCCCTGATCAGTTTACTGGGCAGAGGAATCTCTGACCCACTGTGCTAAAGGAAAGTTCCAGAACAATCCCTATACTGTGGACTAGAAAAAAAAAAAAAGCTGCATTTAGAGCAGGAGCGAGGTAGCATCTGAATGGGGAAAACAGAGCCGAGGAGCTAGCTGACAGTCATAAAATGGAAAACGTGTGGAATCTTTAATCAAGAAGTATTGGGTGGGACAGCTGGAAAGGCTAAAGACAGTTTCCTGTGGACATTTGATCAAGAAAATGCAAAAATAAAATAGAATCTTCTCAAATGTTTACAAGTTGCAAAAGACAGACAGTGCAACCAGATTACACTAACTAACTGGCTGGGCAAGGAAAAGACACTCGGATAGGTCATAGAAATGGGAAGCCTGAAACACTGGTAAAACTGAGAGAATGAGAAGAAGAAATGAGTTGGCAAGGTTTGAAAGTCAATAAGAGATAGTAATACATCCACGTTAACGGATATTGCCAAAAACCAAAAGGGTACAAAATGGTCTCCCAGAGATATTTCCACCCCATTCCCTAGAATATGTTAATATCACCACCTAAGACAAGAGGAACATCAAGAAGTGGGGATCTTGGGATGGGAGGCTAGTCTTGATCAGCTAGGCAGACCCAATGGAATTCCAAGAGTCCGCATGACAGCAAGGCAAGAGGTCAGAGCAGGGCAGAGGGAGAAGAAGAGACCCGCTGACGGGGCATGGGACAGGCAGCCTGGAGTGACGGAGGCTGCAGAAGGCAAGGCACCGATGCCCACAGTCTCCACAGAAGGAACCAGTCCTGTCGGTTTTAGTGTCTTCAGACTCATCGTGGATTTCTGGCCCCCAGAAACGTAAAAAAAAAATTGAATTCACTTACATCAAGACACCCTCAGTGCAGGTCCTTCTCAACCTTGGCTGCCCTTCACAGCTACCCACTGTTAGTCTGCAGTGGTTCATTGTTGTGGAATATTAGTTGAAGATGTATTACATTCACTTACACTGTGGAATGTTTATTTAATGATGCAAAGATGCCTTGTGTTCTTTTATGTTATTTGTTTAACTCTGTAAAGCTGTGTTACTTTGTCTATCGAAAACACCTGATTGGTCTAATAAAGAGCTGAATGGCCAATAACTAGGCAGAAGAGAGAAATAGGCAGGTCTTCTAGGCAGAGAGAATAAATAAAAGGAGAGAGACAAGGGACAAGTGAGAAAAGGAGAAGGAAAGGAGGATGCCAGGGGCCAACCATCCAGCAACACAGCCAGCCACTGAGTAAGAAAGAAAGGAAGACAGAATACAGAAAGGTAAAAGCCCAGAGGCAAAAGGTAGATGGGATAATTTAAGTTAAGAAAAGCTGGCTAGAAATAGACCAAGCTAAGGCTGGGCATTCATAAGTAAGAATAAGCCTTCGTGTATTTATTTGGGAGCTGGGTGGTGGGGCCCCAAAGAGCAAAGAATAAAAACCACCACCAACAGTTTGTTACATCAACAGCAGAAAATACAAGGACTTTGGGGTGTTTCGATGCAAACAGGACAAAACAGAGCAGAGGGAGTGCAGACATAGGAGCATCAGGTAATGTTTTAAAGGAGTGAACATGTGATCCATGGATAAAAATTGCAAACAAACAACTCATACAGAGTGTAGAGAGCAGAGTGAGTAGATAACCACAGGGCAGCTTCTCTCCAACATAAACATGCACATGAATCAGCCAGGGGCAGTATTCAACAGCAAGTTCAGACTCAGAAGGTCTGGAATGGGGCTTGAGATCTATCTGCACCTCTGCATGTTCCCAGATGACCAATGCTGTAGGTCCAAGGATCACACATGAAGTAGCAAACATCAAGATCAGTCCTCCAAGACCTTAAGGGTTGGTGAGGGGACATCTAAAGAGATAGAAGCACAGCAGGGGTGTGGTAGGGAGAGAGGTGGGCAGGGGTGTGGAGAGTAGAAAGAGCATTGCACCTAAGCTAAGGCATTTTGGCTTTATCATTGGAGATACTGGAAGCCACTAAGGGACTTTAAGGAATAGAAGATTGGGCTGTAATTTTAGTGGCATGAACATTATAGGAGCAAGCCACTCTTTTTGATTGGATTTGGGTCCCTCTCTACAAAATGAAATCCATACTAGGCATCACTATTGAGCCAAGAACCTAAGGCTAAACAGTTCGTGGGCATAGAGGAGAAACCACTATCATTATGCTGCTAAACTGACATAGGAGTAAACTGATTGCTAATGATGTATTATACCCATAGATCAATGCATCTCTCAAACCCCACTGAAGAAGCTTCTATCTGCAATAGGTAGTGATTAGCACAGAGACCCCCAACTAGCCAAGGTAAAATAAGAGACAATAGAATGCTCAGCCCTAAATGAAACATCTATACCACACTCCTCCTCCCAAGGCTCAGGGATCGTTGTGGACCAGAGAATAGAAAGAGTGTAAGAGTGGGCAGTGGATAACCACAAGGAAGCTATCTTCTGGATAAAGCAAGGAAGCTATACAGATGAACTCACAAGACGTGTGCAAACTCAAGTCAAACCAAACACCTTAGTGGAAAAGGGAGTTGGCAGGAAGTCCCACACATAGCTAAGGAGCTATTGGCAATTCATAGTCGCTGGAAGAGGGAGAGACAGTTTTCTCTAAGATTATAACCCCTAGTAAGTTGACCATGCTCTAGTAGAAGGCCACACTTCCAAGAATATTTGGGCTGTACAAACAGGCCTTGATAGGTTAACAAAAAAGACACAATGTTAGGTGGGTAGGAAAGGGTAGGGATGGATCTGAGAAAAGCTGAATAGTAAGTATGACAAAGCACATTGTATGGAAGTGAAACTCTCAAAGAATATACATACCTTATTCTTTGCAGAAGAGGGTGAAACAAGCAAGGACTGCGAACTATTTAGAGTGTAGCTGAGACTATCCATTGCTAATATCTCAGAAAGAAAGGATTTCTGCCCCACCTTAACCCCAACACACACAAACTTACTGGGGAGAGTGACACCATCTAAGTCTAAGCAAATTCTTCAGATGTCTTTTGTCTGGAGTCCTAAACCTCAAAGAGCTTTATTCTAACACACAAAGGAATTTTCCTACAGCCTTTTCCATCCATATAATTACATAGTATTTATAAAATCCCTATCTCCCAATGGTGGCTGTATGTTCAAATTAGAAATGTGTGTAAGGACTCATGGGGAGCTAACTCATGCCTGGCACTGAGAAATTCCTTTATTAACCTAGGTTTTTCAGAAGCAGCTTTGTCCACCTATGCAGGGTACCTCTGTTCAATATAATATATATTACCTTATGGAGGGTTATAAGACCCCATCCTTAGTGGAGGAGCTATTGGCAGTTGATGCCTGGTAGGGAAGAGAGAGTGAAGAGTCATGTTTCCTGAGGAGTGGAACCTCTGGTAGATGACCTACTCCCAAACATATGGGCAGCACTTATTAAACTCAACTGGGCAGAGGGTGAGAGCCTGCAGCACTCAGTCCTTTGATGTCTTCATCAAGGCCTTCTATGTGGATCTATATGGAAGAGGAAACTTTTAAGAGCCAGAGATGGTGGATGACTCCCAGGAAACAGTGCCAAACAGACACTGATGTACACATGAACTCACAGAGACTGTGACAAGAATACACAAGACCTGTAAAGAGTTCTCCCAGAACAGAGAAGGGGAAATGGACACGAAGTTCCACCTCTAACCAAGAAACTATTTGCAAATACTCTCTTCTGGGAAAGGAGTGCCGTTCGGTCTATCAACCACACTCCAGACCCAATCCCAGGAGTAGCAGCTCAATGCAGAAAAGACTCCATGGTTTTTGTTTGCTTTTTTCTTGTTTAGTTGTATTGTTTTTGTTATGTTTTGTTTTTGTCTTAATGGGTTTTTCATTTGTTTGTTTTGATTTGTGGGGTTTTGTGTTGTTTTTTGTTTTTCTTTTTTGGAGAGAGAAAGAACATGAAATTGGATGGGGAGGTAGGTGGGGAGAACCTGGGAGGCATTGGGGGAGGGGGAAGAATATCAAAATATATTACATGAAAAATTTTTAGTAAAAATATAAATTTAAAAAAAGAAAAAGAAGACATAAAATTGGGAGAGGGTTGTGTTGGTGGAGCCAGTAGGGACCGTGGGGTAGATATGATCAAGAGACATTGAACATACATATGAGATAGTATTTTTAAATGTAGTAGAAAAGCTTTTCAGAAAAGTTGCTTTGAAGAGTGTAATAAAATTAGGAAACAGACAAAAATAATTTAATTCCTTTCAGCTCTCCATATACACGCAGATGGGCGTGGTACATCGCTCACATTCTGGACATTGACTAGGTATCCTCTTAACGGAATAAACGTTTTTCACAGAAGTGCACTGTACATATCTGACTTTCCTAAAGCATTAGAAACGGCTGTACAAAGCTTCCTCCGAATTCTATGCATATGGATTAGACAGAAGGAGAACAGCACACTATGGGTGAAAACTCAGTTAAGTCTATCGAACACTGACAGCTTATTAATAGTTTGATGTCAAAAATCGAGAATCTCTTGCACGCAGCTCGTGAGGAACCATCCTGGGGCTGATCCTGCTCCATATTTCCTATTGATAGCTCGAGGATGGTGCTACGTGTGCACTAATCAATCCGAAGAATACGCAGCTCTGGGAGACATGGCCGATGAGTTATAGACGACATCGTTAAAATTCAGGATGGTCTTGCGCAGTCAAAGAAATGAGTTGAAATCGATAGAGCAAGCAGACACAGTCCTGCTGATGTTTCACATCACAGGACTCCAAAGCTCCTACTAGAAAGCAAGGCACGCTGGCAAGTAAGCCCTAAGTGCTCCAAATTCTCTCTGTCCTTGTCCCCTCACAGCCACAGGGCTATCCAGACCTGCTTAGGACTTGCCCTCCACACATAATTTATGCCTGTGACCTGTGGTTTTTCCATTCTCCCCCTCAGGGTCCTGCAGAGAGGGGAGTGAGATGACGGATTTGGGGTGACACAATGACAGAGCTCACACGGACAAGTGACAAGTGTAGATTATACAACACCACATCAGAAACAGGGGAAAATATGAAACAGGATCCTTACAGGACAGGAAGCAAGAGCGATCTTTTTTTCTAAGTGTGGCATCATATTTTTCCCCAGTGAGCAAGCAACAACCAAGTCGGGCCATTTTTCCCTTCCCGTTTTCAAAGTCCCCACACCACATCCTCTCTCACTTTGTTGAATTCTTCATCACGTGGCACCTAGACCACAGCCAGAGTCTTAGAGGTTCTTTGCTCTCAATTCTCTTGGATCTATCCCTCACACCAATGTCTGTGTGGTCCCAGGAAAATACAAGAGACCTTGAATCCTCCTTGTTCACAGCATTTTAGGCCCGTCAGCCCCCACAGTTCTCCAACTTGACACATGAATGTCCTTAGTAGCTCTTCTACCAGGAACTTCACCAGCTTCCTGTTGGGGCCATTTCTAGGTGTCTCGTTGTCTAGGTAATGGTTCTTACCTGTGGGTTGCAAACTCTTTGTGGGGAGAAGGGGGTGGTGGTGTTAAATGATCTTTTCAAAGGGGGCACTAAAGACCCTTGAAAATATCCAATATGTATAGTATGACCCATAACAGTAGCAAAGTTATCATTATGAAGTAGCAATGAAAATAATTTTATGGTTGGGGGTCACCACAACATGAGGAACGGGATTAAAGAGTCGCAGCATTAGGAAGGTTGAGAACCACTGGTCGAGGGGATGTTACTAGCATTTGGGGGCCGGAGATGCTACACAAACTAGACAATAACCTGCCCCACCCAGTTTGCCACTGATACCCCATTTGAGGAAAGCTCCTCCGGGCCCTGCTTACTTCCAGAGCCCTCTGGCTTATTTCTCCCTCGAATCTATGTAAGGCATCATCCCCAGCACCTGCTGTGCTCTTTCCTCGCCTGGACACCTTGTGCCAGTGAATTCGGACACCTGGAATAACTCTCTTCATTTTACTAACTCATTTTTGTCAGCTTCAGCTCAGGTGTCCTCCACCAGGGAGAACCTCACACAGCCTGACTGACAAGCTTCTTTCTCAAAAAGCAGTGGGGCTTTCTGACGGTGCTAAGCTCTGCGCTCAGTGCACAGCTTCCTAAGTATTGGTTTATCTCTCTTTATTGTGGTCATTTGGTGTAGAGAATGAACTAGACCTTATATAGAAATAAATGTTTTGGTGAGGTGAAGGAATCAATGTCAGCATACAATATACCTGATTGCCCAAGTTTACCTAGCCTCATTTAACCTTGCCAAATCCTAGAGTCAACCTAAGTACCTGCCTGTGGATGAAAGATAAAGAAAATGTGGTAGAAATACTATAATAGATTATCTTTCCCCATAAAGAACAAAATTGTGTTGTTTTCAGGACACTGGATTAAATGGGAAATTACAATGTCAAGTGAAATAAGTGAGCCTTAGTTAAACAAATGTCAAATGTATATTCTCACATGGAGAATCAAGATTAAAAAATATAAGCATGAAAATAGAAGGAATATTTGGGAAAAGGAAAAGGACCAGGAAGACTAGACAGAGGGACCATGGGGTTAATGGGGGGAGGAGTTAATATGATAAAAGTATATTGTATCCATATATAAAAATATTAGAATAAAACCCTATGGTGATATTTTATTTGTGCTGAAATGTGATTTTATTTGTATGTTAATAAATAAAGTTGCCTGGAGATCAGAGGTAAAAGCGAGCCATTAAGCAGAAGTCCGGTGGGGGTGGCACACGCCCTTAATCCCGATCACATGGCAGGCAGAGTCTCTCTGTGGTCAAGGACACAGTCAAGCGTGGTGACCCAAACCTTTAATCCCAGTACCAACCATAGAGACCTGGAGGTCTGTGTAGACAGGCAGTGACGAGGAAGTCATGTGGTTGGGTTTGGTGCCAATGAGAAGGCAGAACAGAAAGGCAATAAAAAGACAAGTCACACAGGAAGAAGGTCTCTCTCTCGGGGAAGCAACGGCAGCGAGGTGGTCAGATAAGGTAGTCATGGCTCTTGCTCTGATCTCTTTGGCTTTAACTCTGTATTTGGCTCTGTGTTTCTTATTTACTAAGACTGTTTAGAATTTCACTATAAAACCCATTATTCTGTACAAGGTAAGAGATTGGAGCGGGTATAGGTGGACGACTGGGTAAGATAAAGAACTTTTCAGATACCCATGCTATGGTAACAAATACAAGCATTATTTTATACCTCAAGGGGCAGTTGGTAGGGGGGGTGAATCAGGGTTTCAGATCATTCTGTGCTGTATCTGTCACTTTGTGCCCTTAATCTTTGGTCTCTAAACATTTCTTCAAAAGGTGCCAGACAGTACCCCGCAGGAGTTTCCACTCACCCATACTGAGGACTGGGAAACATGAGGAGCAGTTTGACAGGCAGTCCTCTTTATCCGGTCTGTGTCCAGTCTGCTCAAGAACTCAGCAGTTTTGCTACCAGGAAAACAAAGAGGTGTTAGTGCGCAAAAAAACTAGAAATAGCCCTGTTTACTGTGCCTTTGGATCCCAGCCTGGGTTGTCATGGGGTGGCGCCTAAAAATAACCTAGGGAGAACAAAAGGTGAGAGATCACCGGTGCCGTAGGAAATCAAAGCTAAGTGCTTTTGCAAGACCGCATCTTGAACAGCATATGTTTTAAAAATATAAAATTAGGTTTGTGAAATGTGAGCCTGTTATTTCAGATTTTACACTTGGCATTATCGACAGAGATAAATCCTCCCGTGACTTCACAGGATGGTGCTTAATTTCCTGTGTATATCTCGAGTTTGACAGCAGCCAGCGTCAGTACAGACCTGTGGGACACTAATCCCTGACAACATCTCACTCCACTTCAGCTTTACATTAAGCCCTTAACCCTCCAGGGGTCTTTCTCTAGTCATCTCAACTCCCACAGAGCTCTGACTACTCACAGGACACACAGAGCCCATAGGCCAGCAGTTCTCTCCCATTTAGGGACCGTGAGTGCTTTAAGATTCTGAAACGGAAATAGATCTTCTATCCAGACAGAAAGACATCCCACAACACACATATGTGTGTGTGCGCGCACACACACACACACACACAAACACACACACACACACACACACACACCTCTGCATTTGATTCAAGGAAAGAGATGAATTTCCTTCTTTAGAGGTTCAAAGTGCCGCTTGGACTGAGGAGATGACTCGGTCAACAAAGTGCTTGCTGTACAAACACAGGGTCTTGAGTTCAGACTCCCACGTACCACATAAAAAGGTGGGCATGGTTGTCAGAATTCCTAGCCACTCCCCCATGACTGCTCATGTGCTGGCAGGATGCTTAGTCATCCCAGGGCCTTACGTCCTCTGTAACCTGTGTGCTGCATGATCACGTAAGTTGAGTGCAGCGCATTCACAATCTATGCGCATGCGTGGCGTAGCTACCTAAGCCCATATGCACATGTGCAGGGGGAATCTATAAAAGCGGGTTCCACATATTCCCTCCTTCTCTTCCTGCACCATCTTTCCATAGGCCTAAGCACCTCCTTCTGTTCCCTTCCCTTAATAAACTCTTATAGTGGGTTTTGTTGTGCCTCGTGGCTTTTCTTGCAAGGTAAACAGCACCGCTTAATGAGTAACATTGGTGACACACACACCTGTAGTCCCGGTACTGGCAACTCAGAAACAGGAGACTCCCTGGGGCTTGCTGACCAGCCAGTCTAGCCAAATCAGTGAGTTCCAGAGTCAATAAGAGGTTCTAGCTTAAAACATAAGGAGATACGTCATTTGAATTTAAATTTTTTTTTTTTTAATAAAAAACCTGGAACCAGATATTGGGGTAAATGCTGAAAGATCAGAGAGACGAAGGAACAAGCCACTGCCACATCTCACCTCGCCAGCTCCACGAATCCTCTGAGTGACTGAATGCCTGAGTCCTCAGCCGAAAGGCTCTTAGTTCCTGTTTCCTTACCCTTACATGCTTTTCTCCGCCCAGCCATCACTTCCTGGGATTAAAGGCGTGTGTGCTTCCCAGTACAGGGATTAAAGGTGTGTGCATGTAGTCCGGGGTGGCTTTGATGGATCTCTGCCTCCCGAGTGCTAGGATTAAAGGCGTGTGCCACCACTGCCTGACCTCTATGTTTAATCTAGTGACTTGTTCTGTTCTCTGATCTTCAGGTAAATTTTATTAGGGTCCACACTCTATCACCACAGTGATAGCTGGGTGTGATGGCCCACGCCATTCATCTCAGCACTCCTGAGGCAAAGACAGGAGGACCTCTTTGAGTTGGAGGTCAGCCTGGTCTACACAGCAAGTTCCAGGCCACCTAGGGCTGCATAGTGAGATCCTGTATCATTAATCAATTGATTAATTAAAGTAACAAAGCAACAGAATAAAACACACAGTTGACCTCTGACCTCCACATGCATGTATACATGCATCTACATACACATGTTAACATGAACAATTACATACATACAAGTGTGTATAGCACATACCCAGATGTACACAATACTGCAGACTAGCCATGTACTAGGTCTGTAAGAGGGCCTCTGTTTTTTCCTCAATCCAAAGTCCCATTCAATTTCTCTTCTGACCTATGTCAAGCGCAGAACACTGGAGTTACTTCCTAGTCCTTACTTCAAGTACTGCTGCACTCTGCCTTACCGTTGACTAACTCATTTTTTTTTCCTTTCCCTATGTAACCTACAGAATTTTTACTTCTTACTCCACATTTATAACCAAACACCTCAAAGAAGCCTGATTTACGTTGCTCCAGACTCCTGTCGTCTGCTCCCATTTTCCTCCTCCTTTCCACTCTTCCTCTGCTAATACCGAAACTAAGATTCAGGTCATCGAGTACCTAGGACATGGGCATCTCAGGAAGCACAGGGGTCTAAAAGGAACCAGGGGCATGCAGTTGGTGGGGAGGGGGGGAAAATTCAAGGAATTAGAAATGAAACAGAGATGCCCACATCATGGTGAGTAGATTCTTGGGTAGATTGTGGCGTTTAAGCCAAGTTAGAAGCCCGAGCTGAGCAAGGAAGTGCAAACAAAGTACACAGCCCGAGAAGCATGAGACTTCAGCCATGACAGCAAGCAGCCTGTCCACTAGCCCAGGATGAATCGCCTTGCCCGGAATAGGCAGAGGCCAATGAATTGCACATCCTGACTTTTTGAAATCAATAATGTAAAATAGGAGAGCGTTCTATTTTGTAGAATGCACTTAACATTCTTACTGATGGGTATTTATGTGGCCCTAGGGAACAGAAGAGTATATGGCATAAAAAGGTTAAACTACCAGCTTTATATTATGTTTAAATTATCATTGTAATTATGAAGTCATCCTCACTGAAAACTATAAATGATGAATGGTCCCCACCCCACCCCCAGTGGTTCTAGAGCTGTTGGAGGGGGCAGTTTTACCTGATCTTTCCTTCTTTTAGCTAACACACAGACTCAGTTGCCTGTGCGTCCAGACAGGCAATGTAGGTGAGTAAAGAAAACAGGGGATTAGACATAGCAGTAAGTGGTATCTGCCAACGGAGTCAAAGACAGGGAGAACACTGATCATGTTGGGGGAGCGGGGGGAGAGGTTGACAAACTAGAAAATTATTTCCCATGCAAAGGGGTCAGTTGCTACTTAGCGCAGACCAGCATTGCCAATGGGTAGCAAACCAGCAATGGCAGATGGCCCAGGTTTTACTGTTGTAACCAAGATGCTGAAATTCTTAATGTGAAATAATTTGGCAATTAATTTAAAAAGTTTGAAAACTTTGCAGGCTTACCCTGCTGGCCCCGAGCAAACGATGAAACCAGCAAAACAAAACAAAGCCCTCTGCAAGCCAGATGTGGTCCCAAGGGCTCTTTGCCATGGCTGAATCATTGCTTCTGCCTGATCACGTCTGTGTTGTTGACAATACAGTTATTTCATAACTATAGGCTCTTTATCTTTAGGCTAAAAAAATATAAGAAAGAAGGACCGATATACTGCTTTATATCTGCCAGCTAAGAGACATCATACCATATATCATATTTATGCCAAATACTAAGGTGTATCATTTTTATTTACACTTACAGCTCTGTGTATTTGTGTTAATACATGAAAAGCAAACACTACATATAAAATAAAAAGGAAAACCACAGAAAATATTTATGACCAAAGAAAGATAATAAAAGAGTTATTGTGCAAAATGCATGATGAACACTGATAAATCAAATTTCAAAAAGACAAAGAGCCCAAGCTACGAGTGGGTAAGAGATAAAAATGTACACTTCACTGAAAAAGAAACACAATTAATAACACAAATGGCAATGATGGTTTAGAGTTTATATAATATCACATGTGTCAAGCCCTGTTGAGAGACCCTTACATCTACAACTTCATGACAACCTTGCAAAGATTTTATCATCTTCAGTTCACAGAAGCAACTAGCTCAAGGCCACACAATCAGCAAATATCAGAACCAGGACTCAGACCCAGACATCCCAACTGCAGAAGCCATGCTTTCAGCCAGGACACTCAACTGTTCCTATGGAGGAATACACACGTGCACACATGTTCCATCTCAGTAACAATTGAGAACGAGAAAATTAAAACAAGACACTACCACACAAGCCAAAAAAAAAAAAATACTTTTTACATATGGAAAATTGCCCCATGCTAAGGAGAATATCTGGCAGAACTTCTCTTATGACTTGCTGATAGGAGAGCAAATTGGTCACCTGGGAATGAAATTGGACAACACCTGGTGGAGCTGAAAACATGTGCAATGTCTAGATGTTTAATAATAAGGGGACTCTTGACAACTAAGGAGATCTGAGAAAGGACACAGAACCCAGCACCATTTGTAAGTATCCCAGACAAGGAAGGAAGAGAAAAGAGAGGAGAAAAACATGAGGGAAAGGGTGGGGGGGAACCGGAAGTAAGAAGGAAATGGGTTAATTTACATCATGAATCCTTTTGAGTGGCTCTCCTATCTGAGAACTGATCTGATGTTCTCACCTAACAGTTACGGGGGAGTGATCCAATCATACAAAGATGTGTTCTGTGTTGAACATCTGCATCCAATTCCTGCAAAGTAATGATGTAACCCACAAATTACCCACATCTCCCCCCAACTCAGTGAAAGACTCCCTACTCCTTTTCCAGGCACAGCTCCTTCCTCCGGTTGCTGTATCACCCCTACCCTGACAATTTATCAAGATACCCAATCACAAACTGCCCCTGGGTCCTTACGCCACCTTCTGTCTGTTTAGACTCTTCCCCTAACTACCTAAGCCAAGTTCAAATCCTATACTTGGCTCTTTCGGATGGTTTTCCCTCCTCATACCTCACTAGTCTCTATACTATTCGTTTTGCTTTGCCTCATCAATAAACACAATTTGTTCACCTACAGGTGTGTCTCTGGTTAGAGGGGAAGGATACTTACCGCATCAGGACAGGATGACTACAGGGAAAAGATAGAGGATGATAGCATTGTGACAGTCCCTATACTATTCTGTTTCCCTTTAAAATGAACCCAGCTTTAGTGGTTTATCAAATACAGAAAAGGCACAGGCACTTTGGTTGCACTGAGAAGAGAAATTCCAAGCAAATTCCATCGTAGCTTCCTAGGACAATGGCTTTCCAAATGCCCGTCGGAAGACCCTCCCCACCTGGGACTGTAAACCTGAGACTCATCAATGGAGCATCTTAGGGACCGCTGGCCTCAGGCCTCAGACATTCCAGCATGTCTTGAATAGAATCTGGAAATCTGTGACTTAAAAGCACCCACCATGATCTTAAGAGCTACCACAGTCCTGCAGATGGATAGTTAATATACATAATTATCCTAGATCCATATGATTTTGGCTTATGAATAATTCATGTTATAGAACACATTTGGAAATAAAACATTGGTGTATCTTAGAAACTGTCTGTGCAAGTGTTAGCAGGACATTTTACCCTACTTTCCAACAGGTTCACAAACCTAACTTTAGTACTGTGAAGTGTGGGTGAGTGAGCAATCGCTTTTCCATTCACACAGGCAATGTGTACACCCTGAGTCCCCACTGTGTCTTTGGAAGCATTATTTCACATGAGCCCATTTCCTAACTGGGTGTGAACAAAAGATAGTCATGCATCTTCTGATACTAGCAAAGCCTATGTAATAAGAATCCAGGAGAAACTGGGCTATAATAGATACATAAGTCCCATTTACAAGATCACAGGGAAATGATCTAGAAATGTTGGATGAGATAAATTTTGCTAAATTAATCATGTATTTAAAATAATTATTTCCACTTATTTAACGGTTTCTTTTTTTTTTTTTTTTTTTGGTTTTTCGAGACAGGGTTTCTCTGTGTAGCTTTGCGCCTTTCCTGGAACTCACTTGGTAGCCCAGGCTGGCCTCGAACTCACAGAGATCCGCCTGGCTCTGCCTCCCGAGTGCTGGGATTAAAGGCGTGTGCCACCACCGCCCGGCATTAACGGTTTCTTAATGCTTTAATTTGTCATCATAAAAGTAATACATGAATAAAATAAAAAGGAATAGAAAATAGAAAAAGAAAAGTTTAAGGAATAAAATAATGATGTCCTATGTAATATTTTACTCAACATGAATCATTCCATATGTATCTTTCTTGGCAATTTCCTATTAATTGATAAACATTTGCTTAGGAAGCTACTGGGGTGAGGAGTGGTTTCCTTTAGGGGATGGTACTTAGGAGAAAGCAGAAAGGCCAGCTCTTCTCAAGTGAGTTTCTCTATGCCTTGGCATAGAGGAGATGACATTTCCTTGCTCCCGTGCAACTAGACGCTGCTGTGTCTGAGCTCTGGGCTGAGAAATGAGAGCAGATGGATGGGCCAGGCTTGGAGTGGTGCGTTTATAGTTACTTGCATGATTCTGAGGACTCTTTCCTCCTGTTTGATGGTGGCACTCAAAGTAGTCTTGGAAGACGCTTGCTAAGCATGGCAGAGGCTCCATTTGCCTGAGTTTCCCACTGCCAGAGGACAAAAGTTAGCTGCATAGTCACATACCGGCCCTTATCACTCCACATGGAAAGCATACTCTTCTAAATCATTGATTTAGGATTTTTTTTTCACCATAGCTTTTTTACTCCCTAAACAGGAATATTTTCCCCTACATGGAATACTGTGATACTCTATGTTATTCTTACTTTTTTCAATTAATATCATCTTTTGGATCTTGTCCCTATTAATTCTTACACATCTGACTTAATCCATTACCAGCTAAAGACAGTCCTACCACATTTTTACTGATGAATATTGCTACTCTAGTGACCATCTATGTACGCATAACACTGCACTAAGATATGTACTTACAAATTAATTATTTCCTAGTATATGTTCATATAGACATGCATATCTAAGTCATGCTTAATGGTGCCAAGATGCTGTATGTAAATAAAGATCACCCCTAACACTATGTGTACTGAAATTAGCAATTTGAAACAACAACTTCCTTCCACTGAGTATCAATTTTCTGTCTTATATATTTCTTATCTTAGGCACCTTCAAATAATAACCTAGACTTACCCAGTGACAAAGTTGAGATTGAAAACTTTTCCCAAAGGCTGTTAGAAGCTTGGTCCCCAGGGAGATGTTATTGACAGGTAGTGGAATCTTTTAGAGGAGGTGTCTAAAGGGAGGGCTTTGGGTTTGTGAGGATGTGCCCTTGAAGGTGATCATGAGACTCCAGTCTTTTCTTCTTCCTTCTCTTGCTCTGCCAGGAGATTAAGTTTTATACCACCATGTACTTCCATCCGGGTATGGTACATTGCCACAGGCCCAGAGCAGCCAAAGCAATTAATTATGGATAGTAATAATTGTACTCTCCAAAACTGTGAGCCAAAGAATGTTTTATACTTTTAATTTTAGTATCTCAATTATTTTATTATAATAATGGAAAACTAATAACCCCCCATCATCAATTTTTCAATCCTATAATTCTCTGGATATCTGTTCCTCCTCCATTCAGCCTTCTGAAACTTTCTGCCATGAAAACAAAAGATCTTCAACCAAAATCCAACAACTTCATACCTGTAACCTTGTATCCAAAGGTTAATAATAATACTAGTAATATTATTATTATTACTCCTTCAAGAGTAATAGCACCTGCTTCAGGCCTCCACACACACACATGACATACACCACACACATACCATATAGGCCCAAATTTAAACTTTTTCTCAAATATAAAATAATTACTAGGTAAATACAAAGTAAAAAATAAAATTTTCCTTACATGCTCCACATGGGGATGTTAATAAACCCTCTGAGCAAGAGTTGGGGCTAACAGAATACTCATATCATCTAACAGATCTCAGTGAAGGCACCTAAGTCACACGTGGAAACAGTACCTTCACAGTGCAGAGAACCTTAACTCAACAGCCAAAGTAGCATTACAAGTGAAAAGGACACAAGCCTCATGCACCTTCTGATAGGATGCACCAAGAGTGCATGGCATCATTTCTACAGTGTTGCTTATTAAAATGTGTATCTTCAGTCAAATCAGGAGCAAAGTCAGCCTGATCCAAATGGAAAGCTGTTCAAATGAGGTCACACCACAGATAGAAGAAAACTAAGGAGTCATGATGACTAGATGTTTTCTATGCCTTAAATCAGATCCTGAAATAGAAAGAGGACTTGGAGGGGAAAAAAATGGCAAAATTTTAAAATGTGTTGTACATATATAGTACTGCACCAATGCTAATTGCCTGATGTTGATAATTATACCACAGCTACATAAGCTATTGAATTCTCTTAGATGAAGGTGTTAATGGCAATAATACTATTTTTATATCTTGTCTTTAAGGTGAAAATGATTTCAAAATAAAAAGGGGGAAGGTCTTTTTTTTAATGCATTGTTTGAAACTTAACTCTATATGAAAGGTGTTTCCCCTGAACTTCTGAATTAGCTACTGTCAACGTTCTACTGCTGTGAAGAGATGCCATGACCACAACTCTTACAAAAAAGAAAGCATGTAACTGGGGCTGGCTTACAGTTTCAGAAGTTTAGTCCATCATCATCATGGCAGGGAGTATGGTGGCACACAGGCAATGGAGCAGTTCTGAGAGCTACATTTTGATCCGCAGGAAAGGAAGAGGCTGGATCTGGCATCGTCTTTTGAAACCTCAAAGCACACCCCACCCCACTTCCACCCCGGCTCAGTGAAACACTTCCTCCAAATCCTTCTAATCCTATGGAAGAGTTCCACTCAATGGTGACAAAGCATTCAAATACATGAGCCTAAAGGAGCTATCCTTGTTCAAACTACCATATCCCACTCCCTGGCCTCCATAGGTCTGCCACCATATATTAATGCAAAAACACATTCGGGTGCCGGGCGTTGGTGGCTCACGCCTTTAATCCCAGCACTCGGGAGGCAGAGGCAGGTGGATCTCTGTGAGTTCGAGGCCAGCCTGGGCTACCAAGTGAGCTCCAGGAAAGGCGCAAAGCTACACAGAGAAACCCTGTCTCAAAAAACCAAAAAAAAAAAAACCAAAAAAAAAAAAAAAAACCACATTCGGTCCAACTTTAAAAGTGCAAAGTTCAAAGTTCTAAGACTGAAGGCAATCTCTTAACTCTAAACCCTGTAAAAATAAAAAAGCAAATCACAATTTTCCAACATACACAGGCACGGAATATAATTACCATTCCAAAAGGGAGGAAGAGGAGCATAGTGAGGAAATACCAAACCAAAGCAAGAACAAAAACCAATAGGGCAATGTAGCACAAATCTTAAAAGGTCTTATTAATAAAATCAAACCTGAAGCCAGGTATTGGGGTGAACGCTGGAAGATCAGAGAAGCAGAACAAACCACAGCTTCCTCACCTCACCAGTTCCTCAGCAGATCCTGTTTCCTCAGGCTGGAAGCTTCTGAGTCCTCATCTGAATGGATCTCAGCTGAGCTGCTGCTCAAAAGCCTAAAAGCTTAACCAGGCTAGTTCCTGGTTTTCACACCTTTTATACCTTTCTGCTTCCTGCCATCACTTCCTGGGATTAAAGGCTCTTGTTACCACGCCTGGCTGTTTCCAGTGTGGCCTTGAACTCACAGAGTACCAGGTAGATCTCTGCCTCTGAAATGCTAGGATTAAAGGCATGTGCTACTACTGCCTAACCTCTATGTTTAATATTGTGGCTGTTCTGTTCTCTGACCACAGATAAGTTTATTAGGGTGCACAACATTTTGGGGAACACAATACCACCACAGGGCAAACTCCAAGTTCTGCATCTCTATGTCTGATGCCAAAGCACTCTTCAGATCTCCAACTCCTTTCAACTTTGTTAACTACAATACACTTATCTCTCTTGCGCTGATTCCACACCCAGCCTGCAGCTCTCCTTGGCAGGTATCCCATGACTCTGTCATCTCCAACCATTTGAGGTCTTCAATCAATTCAGGCTTCACCTTTACAGTTTCATGCAATGGCCTCTCTCGGCCTCCATGCAGGGACACCCCTGACCCATGCCTGGCGTCAGAGGCTTTCACAACCCCTTTCTTGTATTCTTGACCCTAATGACAGAATCATGTGACTGAAGCTGCCAAGTTCTGCTGCTTGATGGGGCTGGAACCTGGCCCCCTTTTCTGATTATATTTGCATCAATTTCCTGTTGTTGATGGTTTCCTTCACTGTTTGAGCTTTCTTTAATTCCTTTTCAGAAGTTAGAAGCTTAGCTGGGTGAGGTCTGGCCCCGTGGTCACCACTCCCTTTATTCCATTTAGCATCAGATTTTTCTTTAAACTTTTTATCTCCCTGAGCCCTAGACTTAGCTACACTACACTTCCTGGTGCTCCTTTTCTCCTCAAGCTGTGCGTTTTACATTTCTCTTTGTCCAGCTTGCTCCTTCTCATTATAGAGCTGCATAAGACTGATTACTGCCACCCATGTGACACAGGCGAGCCCGTGCTGTCCTGAAATCTCTGCCAATGCCATTAATCTAAAACTCTTCAATTTAGCCTCAGGCAGATGTTTGGGACAATGGCAAAAAGCAGCCCATTCTTTGCCAAAATATCACAAGAACGGTCTTTAGGCCACTTTACTAATATTCTTCCTCTCTGAAACTTCTTGAACGGGGCCACCACACTCTACATTACTGTCAGCATTGTCTGCCATGCCTCTACTAGTATAGTCCATTGATCCCTGCTTAGAGCGCCCAACTGCTTTCCTAATCCAAGGTCCTAAAGTTCGCAATCTGCCACCCAGCAGCATGGTTAGGCTTGTCACGGCAACACCCCACTCCTGGTACCAACTTCTGTCTTAGTCACTGTTCTGCTGCTGTGAAGAGGCACCATGACCAAGGCAACTCTTATCAAAGAAAGCATTTAACTGGGGCTTGCTTACAGTTTCAGAGGTTCAGTCCATTATCATTGATGGGACAAAACACCGGACAAAATCAGCTTAAGGAAGGAAGAGGGTTTTGGCTCACAGTTTGAAGGTATAGTCCATCACGGTGTTGGGATCTTGACACAGCTGGAAGCTGACTCTGCATCCACGTTCAGTAAGCAGAGAAGAAGGGATGGTGTTTTCCACTCTTTATGAAGCAGTCAGGATGCTCAACCCACGAAATGGTGCTGCCTATATCAACTAACCTAATCTAGGTGATCTCTTACCAACATGCCAAGAGGCTCCTCCTTATTGAGTCTAGAATCTATTGAGTCGACAGTCTTAACCATTGTACCCCCTAAATGGAGCTATTTCATTTCTTATGCTAATGTCCCTCAGTGCCTGAAAGTGGGCCATGCATCCTCTTTGCTCCCCATGCTGCAGGTAGATCATTGCTTCTGCCTCACTATTTATAAAAACATCTGCTTCTGTAATACTTGTAAAAGTGAGACTATATCATCCTCTTTGCCAGTCAGCTTTCTTGTCAAACGTTTCTTATTTGTGGAACATTTTGTCCTTCCTCCCTCAATGGTTAAGCACAATGGTCAACTTAATGAGGTCTAGAATGACCTGGGAGACAGGCCACTGGGCATGTTAAAGATTATCTTGATTGGGTTAGTTGAGGGGGAAAGACCTACTCACTGCAAATGGTACCATTCCCTGGGCTGGGATGATAGATTGTATAAAGAGGAGAAAGTGAGTTGAGCATAAGCATTCATTGCCCTCTGCTCCTTGACTACGGATGCAATGTCACCAGCTACCTTACGCTCCCAGTGCTGTGATTCACCCACCATGGAAGACAGTAACACTGACTTTTAGTCAAAATAAACGCTTTCTCCCTCAAGTTCCTTTTATCAGGCTACTTTACCACAGCAACAGAAAAAGTAACCAAGACATTCCCTGTGTCAACTGCTGTCATCAACACAGATACCCTACTTTCCCTCTGTAAAGGCCTTTATCCTGATTTTCCCCCACTTTCCATCCATTACACTCATCTGAATAAATCTCAGACCCAGACTGAGTTAGATCCATATTCCGCCACACCCTACCTCTATTTCTCAACTTTCTCATCTCTAAAAGCTTTTCTCTACTTTATGTCAACCACATAAAGTATACTAGTCAGCTTTCTGTTGCCATGACAAAAATACCTGAGAAAATTCATGTTAAGGAGAAAAGATTATCCTGGCTAATGTTTAGAAGTTTCTATCCATGATCACTTTGTCCCATCATAGTCAAGACAGGACATCTGATGGGGAGGGCATGACAGAATAAAGTTGCTTATCTAATGGCAGTTGGCAGTCATGAGGGAGAGAAAAGAAAAGACTAGAGATGACATGGGCCTCACCTTAGGTCCTAGTTTATAAGTTTCGATCACCTCTTAATAGCCTATCAAATGATGGCGCCATCAGTTGGATCTGAATTCTCACAATTCAACCACTCCAACAAAGCTCCAGCTCTGAATGTCACTGTAGTAAAAACCAAACCTTATCACAAGAGCTTTGAGGGAACATTTCAGACCTAAACAACATAGTTCCACAGGCTAGACATTAGTGCCACTGACAATTGTCCTCTTTGCAAACTACCAAGCTGTCAATTTCATTCTTAGATACAATTTCTATCATGCCTTGATTTTCCTTCAAACATTCTCACTACAGTAAGTATCCATTCTCTTGGGATTTCTAAATCATCATCACCATTCCCCAACTCCTTTCTGACCATCAGCTTCCACTTATCTTCACTTTTTATACAGCTTTTAATATCACAACCAATTTTTTTAAAAAAAATAAATATTCTCACAATTGTTTTTAACTTATTTCTTCCTCTTTCCTTCCATCATTTTGTCTGAAAAAACCTGCCAGACCCAGATCAAGTCAAATACCTGTACCCTCTGAGTCTATAGCGGGGGTCGTTAGTAAGACCTGAGGGAAGGAACATGCCAGGTGTTTGGGGTTAGAAGTAGCAAGGAGGAGCGAATAGAGAAGAAGACCAACCTCACATGGGCATCAATATTAGTGTGTATATACACTGCCTCTTTTTAGCCATTGGTTAAACCCTTGATTTATATGGTCATTAACCTACCCTTTTAGACCGTAAGAACTTTTTTCCTTTCATTTCCCTTCTGTCCTATCTCTCTCTCTTCTGGTGAACTTTGTTGTATCTTCATACAAGTGTAGACAATTTAGGAACTCTCCCTTGATCCCACAACCTCCTCCTGTTACAGCATTTCTTTGTTCTCTTTCTCAAATTACTCAAGAGTTGGGCGTCTCTACTTCCGTCTCTCTTTAGTCTTGCATCTACCCCAATCAGGCTCCATCCCCACTCTCATCCAAATCTTTAGTTCCTGTCAGGATCACAAGTGATTTTCTCATAGTAGTAACACTGGACTCCTCTCACTCAGCGTTTCAGCAGCAATGGAGAATTGACAAATCCCTCCTCGCAGAACTGTCTAGCCCTCTTGATTCCCAAGTCCCCACACTCCATACTCTGCCTCTCAGATGGACTTCTGCATCCACCTGAACTCTAAATGAATTTAACTCCTGTATAGTTGGCCCTGGGATTCTGCTCAAATGCAGTTTATCGTAAGTGATATTATGCATTTCGTGGCTTATATTTATATCATGTGCTAGTAATTTCTAAACTTATACATACCACATATTTACTCACAAACTGATATGTGCAACTGTTCATTTCACATCTCCCAGGCATCTCAAGCTTAGCACATTTAAAAATTAAACTTCGGTATTTTTTTCCTGAAACTTTGATCCATACCTAATGGTCCCCATCTCAATGAATGATACCACCATACATCCAATACAGCACATCTTTGATTCTTCCTTCTCCCCACTCCTATACACCAGCATATCCTACTCATGTTCCATACAGATTTTCCAATCAATAGGTATTTGTTCTGTTCTCTGCCTGAAAATCACCCTAAGTGAAGCCACTGTAAACTCCCACCTAAACCACTACATGATGTCATTCATAGTGTCTCTATTTCCCTCTCATCTCCTCAGATACAGTCTCAGTACAGCTACCTGAGTGGTTACTTCTTTAAAATGAAAAAATAGAGGGACAGAGAGAGAAAGAGATAGAGAGAAGAGGAGATGGAGATGATGATGATGATGATGATGATGATGATGATTCTGGTGGTTTTCCCATGGAATTAGATACAAATCTGGCTTCTTTACGGCCCACTTAATCTGTCTAGCTACTGCCCATCTCATCGAATTCACAACCCCTTCTCCAGTTTTCACTGAAACTCTTAATAAGCCAGCTTCTTTTTGGTTGATTGAATCACACTGTGATGATCCCTGAGCCAAGAATTTTCCTCCTTGGTTGCTGGTGAGGCAGGGCCTTGACTTGCCCTCTCAGCAGCAATGGAGAACTGACAGTTCTCTCCTTGTGGAAATGTGTGTCTCTTCTTTTCCATGACCCAACCATTCTCCTTCTCAGATATTCTTACACATCAATCTAAACTCTAAATGACAGAGCTCCTCTACCCTTGGTCCTGACTCATCTCTCAAATCTATAATCTCTCTTAAGTGATTTTTATCCATTTGCATTGCTTATAGTAACATGACAATTTCTAAATCTACATGTCCTACATAGTTGCTCACAAATTTCCATGTGCCCTCAGTTCAAATGTCAACTTCTCAATGAGTCAGGAGTTCCCGATCACACTGAGGAGATTTACTCCTCTGGGTCCCACTTCTCTTGGTCATTGTACATCTCTCTACCCCCGTGCTCCTTTAAGGAAATGACCACCAACTAACTATGTATGCCTTTGGCAGCAGCATCTGAATTTCCATATTTAGTCATGGAATCACATTCATTTGCTCACACAACACATACAGAACCTAGTGCAGTGCTAAACACATACTAACATACTAGGTACTCCTTATCAATCAATGAAAGCATGTTTCCTAATGCTAGTGATTATCAATACATTGATACTTTTCATGGAAGTCATAAAATTTGTATTTATGTTTCTCTGAATATTTCCCTCTTAATTGTATATTCAAGTACTTTGTCAATTTTCCTAGAGTTGGCTTATCATATTGTGGAAAAATCCTTTGTGAATTACGTCTTTATCACATTATATTTTAGGCAACATTTTTCTCTTAGACCACCATTTACATGTAGTTTTGTTCACTATGCCTTCTATTATAAAGTTAAAAGTATTATGTCCTTAGGTCTTTTTTTCTCTTCACTGCTTCTGGGATTTCTATAATGTTTAAAAAGGAATAAACCCTAAAATTATAAAATACCATTACATTCTAACTGTATTTGTTCAATACAATTTGTCAAATCATCCATCTGTTTGATCCTGATTTTAAGAAACACTTGCTTCCTTAGATAGCTAAAGTCTTAAGTACTGAATTCTCATATGATTGTGGATTTCCCCATGTATCTTCTGTAGCATTTAATGGATCTATTTATCTATTGGTTACAAAACTATAAACATGTAGCTATACCTATCAGAGTTTTAAAATTCTTATTCTTTTATCACAAACTAATTTCTACTTTTCCACATTAGTCATTTAAAAGGATATTTAAGCTCTTCATAGTGCCTCATACTAAAAACCCCAACACTCATAAGACTAAAGCAGAGAGATTGTGAGTTAGTTCTAGACCAGCCTAGGCTACATAGCAACTTTGTCTTAAAACTAGGAAAAAAGAGTAAAAGGGGGCATTTAAATTCTTGTGACTTTAAAATGTCTTACTGCACAATTTCTAGTTTTACTACATTTTTCAAGGGTTGGGGTTATCCAGGATTTGGAGAGACGTTTGGAATATACCAACAATCTCTGAGGTTTTGGCCATGGTCAATGCTATAGAAGTTAACACAATGTTCACAAGAAATGTGTTCTCATATACTGGGTACAGTGCTTTTATCACCGCGTCTATAAAATCATATGGAGTAATTATTATTCAATGTCTTTATTCCTTATGTCACTTTTTTGGCTTATTTGATTGATTCATTTCTATGGAAAATTACCTAAATAAAAGAAAAATTCAACAAATCCATACACTGTATTAGAGACTATAATAGTATTTTGTCTAATTTTTGTGTCCTACATACATTTCAAATCTATGTTACTGAAGATTTATGTTTCATTTTCTTTGGGATTATGTATTTTTATCTTCATAAAATATTGAACACTTTTCACCTAGAATTCAATTTGTCTCCTATTAATATTGCTACATCTGCTTTCTTTTGCTGGCATTTATGGATATATTTTCCATGCTTTTGATTTTTAACTCTTTTATAGCTGTTACTCATAATAACACAGAGTTAGATATTTACTTTTATGCTACCCAAGAGGATTTTTAAAAATAAATAAACATGATTTATATACCTTTTGGAAGCACTAGCTTGTTAGATTTAATATTCTACTTTCTTATATTTTATCATAAAAATTCAACATTTCGCCGGGCGTTGGTGGCGCACGCCTTTAATCCCAACACTCGGGAGACAGAGGCAGGCAGATCTCTGAGTTCGAGGCCAGCCTGGGCTACCAAGTGAGCTCCAGGAAAGGTGCAAAGCTACACAGAGAAACCCTGTCTTGAAAAAAAAAAAAAAACCAAAAAAAAAAATTCAACATTTCCTGCTTTTTGTTGTAATGACCAAATTGTCATGTGCCACATTTTCCCATTTTTATATATCCTGTTTGTACAATGGATTAGTGTGCACAACTAAGCACGCGCACACCGGTTTTTCTGTTGGCACCGGGAGCTCACAAGCCCTTGTGCTTGCACCAAAGGGAACCACACTTAGTGCGGCTCATGCCCTTCTCTTGAGCTTGTGTCTCTTCCAGTGCAACAGTCCTCGGTGCTCTTCACTTCGTCCTGGTTTTCCTCAGTGAAGGAAAGGAGGGGGTGCTGTGGGGTGTTCTGTATGTTAAATGTGTTGCTCTGATTGGTTAATAAATAAAACACTGATTGGCCAGTAGCCAGACAGGAAGCATAGGCGGGACAAGGAGAGAGGAGAATTCTGGGAAGTGGAAGGCTGAGGCAGAGAGACGCTGCCAGGCGCCACCATGAAAAGCGAGATGTAAGGTACCGACCAGTAAGGCACATGGCAACTTACAGATTAATAGAAATGGGTTAATTTAAGATATAAGAACAGTTAGCAAGAAGCCTGCCACGGCCATACAGTTTGTAAGAAATATAAGTCTCTGTGTTTACTTGGTTGGGTCTGAGCAGCTGCGGGACTGGCAGGTGAGAGAGATTTGTCCTGACGGTGGGCCGGGCAGGAAAACTTCAGCTACAGGAGGGGAAGAAAATGGGGAAAGGAGAGAAATGGAGGCCAGTTACATGTTTGAACCATGAATCTCATTTTCTTTGACATTTTTCTGCCATTTCAATCTTCCTCCTTCTTTGTTTCATTATTTATTTGTCTAGAGTTCCTTTTCTTGTGTGTTTTTTTTTTCTTTTTTCCTCCAGAGAGACTTTCAGAACCCACATGGAAGTGATACCATTGGCTGTGCCGGGAACTTGTCTCCAGGATGGACATACCTTCCCCAAGGTGTGCTGTGTTCACCAGGGGCAGGCTTTGGCCCCAGGGCCGCCTTTGCGAATCTCCTGGATTCAAAAAGTGGTTCCCAGGGTTTGGCACTTGGGCCAAGGCTGAGCTCAGCTGCTCTGTCTTCCTTCCTCCTGACTGTGCCCGTCTACTGGGCCCAGCACGTTGCCCTGAGCACTACATTAGCTTTGTCTATGGACTGTATTCATCAGTCTTCCCATGAGTAGCAGCTATCAGCACTCATTCCATGGTGTACTTGAGGAAATAGAGTCCCAAAGAGGCTCTAAAACATTCTCCAGCTAGAGGAAAGCCGTTACAATTTGAACTAAGGAAGTCAAGGCCCAAATACTCTTCCCTCCCAGGAGGGAGACACTAATGGTAGGCTCCAGCGATGAGAGAATTAAGTTAGACTGTTCTACAATAAGACTCTGGTCAAAAAGTATCTTTTTTCAGTTACAGAGAAAAAATGAAAATGAACCTAGCACTAATGTCTAGGCTTTGGTGTTCTCCTGTGGAAAGTAAACAATTCCATGTAATATTAAGAGGTTGTTATATGACGGTGATATAAAGTATTACGTCACTCAGCAACATGTCTGTCTTAGGGCTTCTATTGCTGTGAAGAGACATCATGACTGCAGCAACGCTTATAAAGGAAAACATTTCATCGGGGCTGATTTAACAGTTCGGAGGTTCAGTCCATTGTCAGCATGGTGGAAAACATGGCTGTGTGTAAGCAGACATGGTGTTGGAGAGGAGCTGAGAGTTCTACATCTGGATCTGCAGGCAGCAGGAAGAGAGGGAGACACTGGGACTAGAGACTTGAGCTTCTGAAACCTCAAAGCCCATCTTCCTCTAACAAGGCCACACCTCCTGCAACAAGGCCACACCTCCTGATAGTGTCACTCCCTGTGAGCCTACAGGGAATCATTTTCTTTCAACCCACCACAATGTATGAACACCAAAAAAGCTTACAAACCTTCTGCAAACCATAACAATGACCAAACGCCTCAAAATCCTGGTTATAAGGAGCGACTATCACTGCTTTGTCAGTGACAGTATGGACTTGCTCTGGTCTTCTCCCATGACTGATTTTTAAAAGGGATAAGACAATCATATAACAACCTGATTCCTGATACCAGAAAACTCAGGGCAAAGCCCTGCTTCCTCAGACCTTTCACCTGGCATAGGCCCAAATCCTGTAAGTTCCTTCTGGTATCTTACTAAGGCACCTCATCATACCCCAAAGTTCAACTATAGAGACTAGAGTTTATTTTTAGGCAACAGGAATGAGAAATAAAATCTTTTGGAATAGGGCATAATGTGACCCAAACTATGTTTTTTAAAAACTAAATTGGGGGGTGTAAGATGGCTCAGTGGGTAAGGGTGCCAGGTCTTACCACCTGAGCTTAATCCCTGGGACACAAATAGTGGACCAACTCTCTCTGACTTCTCCACACGCATGTGCCTACACAATACACATAAACACAATAATAAAGCAATGTAATTTACAAAATTGAAAAACTAAGTGTGACAGAATTTGAGAAAATTAAGAGAAGAGATGGTTGGTAAAGATGTTGCAGGAGTCCTGAGGGTCACCAGGGAACACAGAAGAAACAGGCATGTGATAAGTGCCAACATGAGAGAACCAAAGGACGTGGGTGACAGAGGCCCTGCTAGCTACAGGGTAGAAATCTGATGTGCCCTCCACCTCAACAGCATGACTTAACACTCATCAGTAAGGACTTCCCTCAGACCGGATCTTTTGTAAGCTGTTCACTTTCATTCTAAACAAAATAGACACAGGGATTTTATATCTCTGAGTTCACTTCATTAGCATATGCTAGAAAGTTAGGAACAGAATGACTTTCCAGTCACCTTACCTAAATTATAAAACTCAAGGGTTGGATCAAAGCCTACCACATGGACAAGGGAACACTGTAGCCCTTAAGTGTCTTTCAGAAGTTCCCATGAAGGGCATTAGAAGTTTTGCGAGCAGATTAGAAGGTAAACTTGGGGCCAAAGTGTGCGTATTCAGCAGACCTGTCTGGCTTCTCAGCTCTGGGAAGCTGAAAGAGATGCAGATGTGCCTCTGAGGAACTTAGCACACATAACTATTTGAGTGGAAATAAAAGAGATACATGGGTCCAATGGCGGGATGAGTAAAACTTCCTGATATTACAGTCCCAGGAAAGAGCTGGGGGGAGGCACATGCAGTTTAGGAGTAAGGTCCTTTTGGGGAATGGGCTTGGTTCCAAAAGGTTTCCCAACCACAGTTTTAAGAACTGAGATCCTCGGGCTAGCAAGATGACTGAGCGGCCAAAGAAAGGTGCTTTGCCTCACAAACCTGGTAACCTGAGCTGGATCCCAGGATCCCAGACTAGAAGGAGAAAGCTTATGTCTGAAAGTTGTTCTCTGACCTCCACATGTACACTGGACATGCACACGCATGCACGTGTGCACACACACACACACACACACCATATACACTAGTAAATAAATAAACTTTAAATAATTGAACCTCTTGGTCCTGTCAAACAATTCTGGAGACTGTACCTTGAGAGAAGAGCACACCGCAGATAGATCACGACACTCATTCCCTCTAGCCTGAGATCAGCCACAGGATTAATCAGGGTTAGACCCGGGGAGTGGGGGTGTTGCTCGTATTTGATGACTGGAGAGAACACTAATTTTTTTTCCAGCCTTTCTTTTGCCCACCCTAGACCAAATTTAGAACTCAGTGAAAAGAGCTGCTCTGCCCTGTCTCACCTCAAGAACCCATGCTGTCACATCACACCACCAACCCTGCTATTCCTGACCCTCAAGGTGCCCTGTGCCCTCAAATTATCTATTTTTCAAAATCTCCCAAAATTTGGGACCTAAATTTGTCTGAATTACTTACTGTCTCTGTCACTTCGGAAAATTTCAGCTACCCAAGACTCTATCAGTAAAGCGGGCGGGTTGGGGGGATGATGTAGCTCTAGTAAATTTAACCCAAAGATTAAACTTGTTTTTCAAGACTCGGTATCTATCACAGAGCCTGACGTCCCATTTCTCAACTACATAGCAGCTTCTTGCTTCAATCTGAAAGAGCCCAGCACTTCGTACTTCTTAGGTGACATAAACACATCATCTTACAGTAAATAATCACTAGAGATGAATTATAATTTTAAGCATCTAAAACATGCCAGCTCATATGCCCCCAGAAAAATCTTCAAAGAATGCTATTTTTCCTAATGCCAGCATGCAAATTGCCTGGCCCTATCTGACCTTGACTATCATTCCTCAATAGGCTCAAAACCAAGCTAGGTATGGTGGCACACACCTTCAATCCCAGCACTCAGGGAAGCCAGAGGCAGGCAGCTCTTGGTGAGTTCAAGGCCAGCCTGATCTACCTAGCAAGTTCCAGGACAGCCAGGGGCTACATGGTGAGACCCTGTCTCAAAAACCAAACAACAAAATACCAAAAAAGACCACACCTCAATCCATACCAAAATTCATCAAAAACCCACACAATTAAAAAGATAAAAAGACATAATTATAAAAATGACAACACCCCGGGGATAAATTACCATTAAAATTTAAAATATACTGGAGCCCGTGGATTATTAGACTAAGAAAAAGAGAGCACAAAGTTGGGGAGTGGGTAGCAAGATGGGCGGAGTCAAGGTGAGGAGTTGGGTTGACTATGATCAAAATACATTATGTGAAATTCTCAAAAAATGAATAAAATACTTTTTTAAAAGAGAAAGGAAAGGAAATCTGAAAAAATTAAAATATTGACATTTATTTTATTCAGTGTTCTAAATAATAACAGTCTCTCTTTGATATTAAAAATGGAGGCTCCTTCACTGTCATTTCAGAGCTGGGTATCCTTCTGTAGTATCCGCTAATAGGAAAGTACCCACCACCACCACCCACACACACACACCCAAAAAGCACATTGGAATTTTTATAGGCAGTAAATAGAGACTAAAAGTCATGGTGAAAATTATGTCAAGGTTAAAGGCCCATCTCTACTCTTCTGCTTTCAGGTCCGAGAATCGTAGAACTAATTCTGAGTTGCAAAATTGGAGTACGTCCCCAGCCAGAGTGGCAAACTTAATGCGTCATTAATCGGGTCTGCTCTCAGCCGCCAATGGCAATAGTCACAGCCATTCGATTTTTAAGGAAAAGACAGTGCTCCAGAAGTGCATTGTGGAGGTCTTTTCATAAAAACCATCCTGTGTGCTCCATCTGCATGTGCAATCTGCTTGTGTATTTTCAGCCAGCTTGCATGGGCAGATTAATGCGTACAATTAGAAAGCAACCTCACAGGCATTCAATAAACTGCCTTCATTATTATACTCAGGAGAGTGCCTTTGGTTGTCAATAAAAGCCTAGTTTTCTGCCTGTTAGCTAAATAATTGACAACACTAAAAATAATCAGAAGCAAATGAACAGAATCAGGAACAAGGTGTGAAGAAAGAGCACGTTACGATGCTCTGGGGTACCTAGGGTGACCATGGTGCGTGCACCTTTTCTTCATTCCTCCAGCAGCTGGATTTACAGTCCGCTCAAGTCCACGACTGCCCTTCACAACCGCAAAAACACATTGTTCCTGGTCTGCCGTTGGCACCACCCAGCACAGCATGCTGAAACTGGCAAGGTATCGACTCGTTTGAAAGAACTGCTTATTTGGTTTCTGTTTTGTGTTCCTTCGCCTGACAGCTTCAAGAGAATCTCATTCGGGCGTGGGAGGCAGAGGGTCCTGCCGCGGTTTGGTGAAATCTTTGTGCCGCTGTGATTCTAACAGCTTTGCTAGACGTTTTCTCCCACTTTAAACTGGTTCTAAGAAAAAGCGATAAAGACCTTTCTATAGAGGATCCACCTTTTCTAAGAGGTTCCTCTCACATTTCCGGCTATATAATGGTCATTGGATTCTTCAGCTATTGGTCTCCTTAATTTAAAAAGTAATTCTGAGCACAATGTTCTTAAAAGGAAAAAAAAAAAACCTGACACATCTATACTTCTTGTGTTTCTCAATAGGCTTTAAAAATCAATTTGAGATACTTCTCGTTTTTCTAGCCAACTTTCCTTTTTTCCTGGCTAACCCGGACTTTCATGATAAGCAGGAGAAAGAGCAGGAGTGAAATGTGCATGTAATTGAATTCAGCTCCGCCGATCGTGTGTGCGGTGGCTGGGAGCAAGGCCTCCTTCTTTACATTAAAGGGTGACTGATCTTTAGCATTTAGTAAAACACAAACTCAAGGCACTGGGGGACTTTGAAAAGACAGGAGGCTGTGCAGAACAGCCTCCAACCTTTGGAAACTCCAAGAATTTCTCCTGTCTTGCCCTGTCTCAACTGGCTGAAGGCAGACTCCTTCAACTTCCCCATCTCTGACCTTAACTTGATTAGGAGAAATGCACCAGGGTGGGAACTCCTTTTCTATTCATGCGGCTGTGGTTTCTTTAAAGGATGTAACAGATTTTCTGCATTATCAAAGTATAGTACTAGCACATTAAATAATATTATTCAAGAATCACACTAGAAAAAATTACCTTGGTTTATAACCATCGATTTGGAGTGTCAAAATAATTAATAAATGATATCTCAGCTCTTGGCAAGAAAAAATACAACAGAGTCAGGTGTGGTGGCACATGCCATTAATCCCAGCACTTGGGAGTCTGAGGCCAGCCTGGTCTAGAGTGAAATCCAGGGCAGCCAGGTATATGCAGAGAAACCCTGTCTGGAAAAATCAAAAGAAAAAAAAAAGTAAAATCGCCCTCAGCACACAAAATAATACCACTTAGTTTAGACCTCACTTGGATATTTCAGATATTTCACCTCAAACACCACCCTCCTTACACAATGTCCTAGAGATCAGTATAATCAGAAGTACCCTGGAATCTAACTTATTTACAGGGACAAATTCCTCAAATTGAGTCAGAATACTGCTCATCATTTGACAGCTAGAGGACGCTTTGATGAGTATGAGTGTCCCAATCTCTAATTCCATGATTAATATAGTGCCCACAATATAACCCCCCATGTCTGAAAAGTCGTCTTTTTCCAGAGCCCGGAATCTGAACAATAAACCTATAAAGAAACAAAGTTCTGAGAGCATAAACTTACTGTTGGTGATGCTCTCGGAATGCGTCTCTTCTGAGGCTTTCTTGAAGTTGCCTTTTCTCCTCTAGTTTGTTACTCTGAAATTTAAAATATCAAAATGTGATCTGTTATGGGAGATTTAAGAAGAATCATGACGTTTAAGTTATCTCAAACCCCAAATCCCTGGGTTGCCGTGGTCCCAGAGATTCCAAGATAGTCTCCCCTCTCATAACCCACAAGCACTATGATGGAGGCCCCAAGATGCTCCCAAAGCTCCCCCTTCCAACCTGACTGCAGAATCAAAATTTCACATTCTTATTTCAGTTCAAATGATAGCAACGTCCATTTTTAAGGAAGTGAGTTTATGAAATATTCTGATGGAAACGAGAAATTCCCCACCAAACATGTTAAATTAAAAATAATAATGCACAATTAAATAGTTCATTCAAAGTGTGTGTGTGTGTGTGTGTGTGTGTGTGTGTGTGTGTGTGTGTATCACACATTCTACCAAAATATTCAGGAAAAGATTTTCAATAACCCAATCCAACTCCCTTCTGATTTAGACACTTAAAGCTAAATAGAGCAAGAAACTGAGTAGCCTATGTCTGAAAAGAGCCATCCACTTGACTAGAAAGAGTTCTATTTTTTAATTAGTTGTCTAGAGCGCCTTCAGACATGTGACTTCATGTTGATATTGCTGTCACCATGGCTCTGGCACATTTGAACCTGATTTAAATAACCAAACCCACTTGCTTTTTGCTCGCTCTAACACTATGGTCATTTTTTAACGTGCCGAAGAAAAATAGATAACATCCTCAAGACAAAGATTAAATTTAGCCGGGCGGTGGTGGCGCACGCCTTTAATCCCAGCACTCAGGAGGCAGAGACAGGAGGATCTCTGTGAGTTCGAGGCCAGCCTGGGCTACCAAGTGAGTTCCAGGAAAGGCGCAAAGCTACACAGAGAAACCCTGTCTCGAAAAACCAAAAAAAAAAAAAAGATTAAATTTAATAAGGAGATAAGGAGTGGAAACACGTTCTACAACACAGGAGAAAAGAAGTTTTCAGCGAGTCCAAAGCAAAGGCAGAAAGCAGCTGGGTTTAAATAAACAACAACAACAACAAACAAACAAAATGGATTTTCCCAAAGGAAGAGCTATGAAAGAGAGTAATAGGAATCATCGCTTTTAAACTCTGATTTGGATCCGGCTCCATCACTCAAAGGTGGGGAGCTATTCATATTCATAACGTACACTGAGCTTTCCCATTTTGACAGGCAAAATAGATGTTTTCCATGTTAAAAAAAAAAAAAGAAAAAAAAAAGGAAACGAAATCTATAGTAAGTACTCTAGAATCCAGGAAGCAGTTATGCAGCAGCAAACCGACTGTTAATGAAACAGAATCCCAGGAAGGAAATGAAAGGAGAATTTAACCCCAAATAGGTAATATGTCTAGATAAAGTCCTGACTAGTGAGCCCAAACAGGCTGGATTGTGATGATCTCTCCACATCCCTGAGGTGGAGAGACCAATGGATGGAGGTCTGCAAGCGAGCAGAATGTAAACAGGACGTATTGATTAAACCAAGGTCAGGAATCTCCTTAGAGAACGCGGAGAAAGTCACACCGGCATCTAGAAACAAAAGCGCGCTTCCTTCATGGAGGTCAGTAATTGAGAAAACTGGCTTTACTCTCTTCCCTGATAGATTCTGACTCATAACGATACACATTAACCCAATTTACCCAGGGAAGGTCTATTAATCCCTCAGCAAAAAAGCAATGAACAAGTATTTTGTAAAATGGAGGAATGTTTGAGGATTTGAATCCAATGTCTACCAACATGGGAGCAGATTTCTGTATCAGTCCAAATACTTAGATTTAGTCAGCTCACCCAAATGTATGTGCACAAATAAAAATGCAGAAGGAAGCTCAGCCAGGACACTATCATTGGCTAAGAGACCTGAATAATATCACTGAATCACATGTATTCAACAAACATTTATCCAATGCCCTATTATATGAATATATTATGATACGATATATTATACTATATTTATCAGAGAAGGACCTGTCCTGTAAAAGATATAGACAAGAGAGAAATGAAGAAATTATGTTAAATATGCCAAGAGAGATGCTCACAAGTGAAGTAATAATAATAACTTCAGAAGGAGATCCACAGACATTTGAAGTATGGAAGTTTAGAGATTTAGTTTTCATTTGTTGATTTGATTTGGTTTGTTGCTGTTTTGAGGTTTCAGCTTTTTGTTTCACTTTCTGTAGAATCCCGGGCCCCACAAAACATTCCACTTGCAAGAACTGTGGATGTCATCAAATGTATAAAAGCAAATACATAGAAACTGGGTAGTAATTTGGGTGAGTAAAAGATGACACGAGGGCTCATCACAGGTATTATATGCTAAAGCACAAGATTTGTAGGCTTAAAAACAGCCCTGAAATCACAGATTTCACCCCATTTCCATCCCTCAGCTGTATTTTAACTCTGCCTTTCTTGCAACCTTTTACACTCACAGCTGCCCCTCGGTCCCCAACTCACTTGCACTCCTCACCTCATTGCTTTGGAGAGGTTAGGGTGCAGACTTGTAATCCTCCTGCCTCCGCCTCCAAGTGATAGCTGCCATCAACCTTCTGAGGAGAGCACTTTGGCTTTTCCAAAGTGTGTGGGATCTAGAGGTTATGTCCTTGAGCACTTAGGAGGGATGTTTTTAATCCATACATTATACAGCTGTGATTTACAGTAGCACAAAACTTTATGTTTAACAGGGAGATGCTGGCTAATTTAAAATACATCTGTAAGGAAACGCTGTTATTTTTCTTTTGGGCCCTGGTCTCCTGTTGCCTGAATTGGCTTCAAACTTCCTGGTCTTCCTCACTTTACTTCCCAAAAACTGGGATTACAGGCATGCACCCACCATCATGCCCTCCTTGGGAGAAATTATTAAACTATTCAAATTTTTAAAATCATTTAAGGAACAAGGTTGACAGCATGCTTATCTAATATGTAATTTCTTACCACTGCTTCTTACGTATCTTGTTCACCGGGTTATAAGGACCTGTTGTATGTGTGCCCACTCAATGCAGTTGAAAAATACTATATGATTTTACAGTTTTGTAATTTGAATAGTTGGCCATAATGCTCTCCCTTTCTTACATATTGGAAGAGAAAATTCCTTTGAAAGTCTCTTGAAGTTTGGACAAAAATGAACAATTGTTTTCCCCAAGACCATTCTGTAGTCTTACAAATTCAGTTACAAGGGAAACTTTGACACTCTAGGTCTTATGATGGCATCAACACACATGGCATTTTCAATTGAAGTCATATACATATATATTTATGTATATATATATACATATACATAAATATATATATTTCTATTGAGAATATCGTTGCTTGTCATGTCTACCTGTACCAGACAAGTACTAGAGACAGAAGCCAAGCTTTACTCACAAAGAAACAAATAAAGAAAAGATCCAAAGGGTTCATTTTCTTGGTCTGATGGGCATAGCATCAGTGCTTTTTAAAGCAAAAACTCTGTCTTGTTCAAGTGAGTATTAAAATTAGTCCATGGACTCACATTTCAAATCAAAGGCTAAAGAGAAGGCTTTCAAGAAGTTGACCATGATGCTTGGGGTAGAGGAGCTGAAAGTAGGTAAGAGTACAGCAATGTGATTTGTTGAGATGAGAAAATTAAGTAAAAAGTCTATACTGAGCAAAGAAACACAAAAAATACAAAAGAGAAAAAATGGTGGGGGGGGGAGGGCTTAACCAATGAAAACACAAGGTCCCTGAAGGAATGAGAGAAGGAGATAGTGAATGCAGCTGGAAGATTTCAGCATAGCATCAAGAAGAGACACCTTCTTATTCCTCTTCAGATGGTTTGGAGATGGAAGCGGCAAAGAGGTAGACATCGTAATGCAGACCTATAGTCGAGCAACCAAGAGGCTGGGGCAGCAAAATCAGCAGTTCAAAGCTAGTTTGGGCTATATATAAAACTGTCAAAGAACAGAAGGAAATAAGGAAGGAGGGTAAAGGAGGAGGAGGAGGGAGAGGAAGAAAGGGGGAGAGAAGGAGGGAAGAAGGGGGAAGGTAGAAAAGTAACAAAGAGTAAAGTAATAGAAAAATAAGGATAGTCACAGCCTAATGGCCTTTATTTCGATGAAATAGTAGAGGACATCCTATTCTGAAAAGGTAAGAAAGGAAAAGAAAGTGAGCAAAGGCCCAAGTGATTAGGGCCAAGCACACAAAGGAAAACTACTGGATATTGGTCAATGTTAAAATTTTAGCTGAACTGGAAGCCTGGAAATAAGACATGGCCAAGAATGCCAAGTGTGTTTTCTCTCCAGCAATTTCACTGATATAGGCTTCACAGACGTGAAATCACTGACCCCATTTAATTTGTGATAAGTAACAGTAAGCCTTCCTTTGCCTTCCTTGCAAGAAGTTAACAGACCAAAATCAAATGAAATGAAAGACTATAAAGCCTTTCTTTATACTTATAATTAGGGTAGGGCACCTTTACCACAGGTTAAGAGCTAGGGCTGGGCATGGTGGTACATGCCTTTAATCCTGGCACTTGGAAGGCAGAGGCAGCATGGTCTATACAGTGAATTCCAGGTCAGTTAGGGCAGCACAGTGAAACCAAAAGTAAATAAATAAAAGAGCTAAGAGCTAGGCACTGTGCTTAAGACTTTGTACATTTACCCTTCAGTTCCCCTGTCCTTATTATTGAACCCATTTTATAATGAAGGCAAATGGATCCCAGGCAAGCTAACAGCCCACACTCTTAATGCCTGTGTTCCAGAGATACCATTCTCATTCCAACATGATGGGATTCATTAATGAAAGCATTTCAACACCCAAAGACATATTGCCTGTTCCAATGCCACCCCAAAGAAGTGCAGAGTGTTAAGAACCATATTTCTCAGAAACCTGTGTGGCTTGAGAGTGTACAGAATTGGAAATAATTCCCAGTTCAAACAATGTTCAAGTAATTTCGTGAGTTTGATTTTTGTCCTTAAAGCCATTAGTCCTTGCTACTACTTGCCTTACAGAACTAGGAGGCAACAAGTATGATGCCCTAAAAATAAGTATATGAATAAATTTACATCTAATATGCATAATTTATATTCTACTGGTTTGTTCCTACAGCATTGAACAGCATTCAAATTACCTATGTTTCTTGGGGTCTATAAAAAAGCAACGACTTTGCTTGCTGCAAGTGACTTTGGTAGCTACAGCTTGAGAATCAAGAAAAGACTTTAGATGTCACTCAAATCTTTAGCTGTTTTTAACACTTTCCAAAGTTATGATGATACAGGGAAATTGGGATAATTAGATGGAAGGATTGGAAAAGACATAACATTGTATACTATTTCAGACTAAATAGATAGTAAAGTAAGATGAATTCAAGGGGTAGGGAAGGTCTTTAACATGGAGGTGGAAGGTTTTCATTTTTCAGGTTTGTGAATATTGTGAAAGTATGGGAAAAATCAAATGAGTATTTCATCAATATGATTATGAACAGGGTGTAATGGACATTTATTCTCAGAACATTCAATTTAGCTGAAAAGATTATTGTAGTGACCTATGAAAACCTATTACTGTAGTTTAGATATGAATTTGCCCTTCAAAGGCTGATATATGAAAAACCTGATCCCCATGGCAAGCAGTGGTCACTGTTGGGACTTTGAAGAAGTGACTGGCCCGTGAGGACTCTCCTTAAACGCATACATCGATCCACTGATGTACTAATGGGTTACAATAAGAAAGACACCTTGTGGGTGTCTTGGGGATTGACCAGACTCCTGGGTGGCAGTAGCTGCTTGACTCTGCCTTGGCTCAGACTTCCTGGCCACTATCCACCTGTCAGGGGAGGAGGGCATAGCTGTGCGGGCTGGTGTCCATGCATGCATTTGCTGTGCATTTTAAAGACTAAGTGCTCCATAAGCATAGTCATTATCACTTCTCCCAGCCATTATCACACTGGCAATGTGGAATATGTCACTTCTGGAAAGCTAATATCCACTCTTCTGTCTGACACAAGCTACTAAACCAGCATACAGAGCCATGAACAGTCACAGATTTATACTCAACAGAAATATTTCACCATATTCAGCCGGTGACAGTGAAAGCCAATCAGCCAGATAAATCAAGACTCACTTAAATTAATACTCCACAAAATTTCATCTGCACAGGAATCAACTCAGGAAGCATGGCAAGATGCAGTTTGCAGTACACATCCAAGGTGGGCTCAAGAGCGTGCACATTAGCAAATCCCAGGTAATGCCCATTCTTCTCATTCCTCTTTTCATGAGAAAGGCTAGAGAGCTGATCCCTCTCCATCACTTTTGAATTTATATCACAATTATCAGTTTAGAAAGGTTCATCCAATTAATGTTTCAGTGTGGCTCTACAGTGGTGGTGTGACTTGGAAAGCAGAATCAGAGTTTCACCCCCACATTAAGAACATGTGCTATCGAGCCAGGAAGAAATGAACTATAAGCAACCCACAAGCCGGCCAATTACAGGGACCAAATGACACCAAACGTGACTTAGATGAGAGTCTGCAACCACCACCACAACAAAAATTCTTCAGGTTCTGTTAGCCTTCAATTCGGTTCCTGGCGGTGTTTTCCTTGGTCCCACTTGAACGTGCAGGCAGACTGTGTAAGATGTGCTCCATCCCTACAGTCACAGACCAAAACTCCAGCTTTTCAAGTGGGAGAGAGGAAGAGAAAGCAATGAAGAACAGAAGTGTGGTAAAAGAAGAGAACCAGCTGGGCGGTGGTGGTGCACGCCTTTAATCCCAGCACTCGGGAGGCAGAGCCAGGCGGATCTCTGTGAGTTCAAGGCCAGCCTGGGCTACCAAGTGAGTTCCAGGAAAGGTGCAAAGCTACACAGAGAAACCCTATCTCGAAAAACCAAAAAAAAAAAAAAGAAGAGAACCAGTGGAGATCTTTTGCGTAATAGATAGCCAACTGGTAGTGGATCGGTGGATCAAAATGTATAAGTAAACTACCTGTGCTTTTTATATACATTTATATCCAGCATTTTATTACAGTTTGTATGTGCAAGTCCAGGCTCACCACCACCTGCATCTCTATGGCAACAAGTCGCTCTTGGACTTTGGAGGTGGTACTTGTAGAATCATTTTACAGGAAGAGTTTTGAGAAAGTTGGAAGCCTACCCAAGGTCAGACAATAATGATAGACTTTCCAAGAATGACTAGAATGTTCCCAGGCAAAAAGAGAATTCCTACAAGGAGGAGAAAACCCGTATTCCTGCCCAGTGTTGCATAAGCCATTAGCTTTTGGCTTCCTTAACTTTAACTGCTAAAAACATCTATTATAGCTAGGTGTGGTGGTGCGTGCCTTTAATTTTAGCACTCAAGAGGCAGAGGCGGGTATGTATTTCTGTGTGTTCTAGGCCAGGAAAGGCTACATAGTGAGACTTTGTCTCAAAATAAATAAATAAACAAATAAAATAAGTAAGTCTATTGCTTAAAATGAGGGGAGGGAAGGGGAGAGAAAGAAGGAAAAAGAAAATAGAAAGGGAGAAAGAGAGAGAGGTGAGGAAAGGAAGAGAGAGAAGGGGAGGGGGAAGGGAAGGGAGAGAGGGAGAGAGGGAGGGAGGGAGAAGGAAGGGAGAGAGGGAGGGAGGGAAGGTAGGAGAGAGGGGTAGAGAGAGAAACAAGCAGGCAACAGCTGGGTTTCTAAAAGGCATCTGCACCAAGTAGCACACACACACTTCTCAGAACCATGAGTCAGCTCCCTGCTCTCAAAGTCCCAACACTAAACCTTACTTTTTAGGCCTTTGTGGAAGGGAAGTGGGTTATACCATCTCTGTATTGTTTCTTGTTCTCTAGCAAATAAGTATTTGTAAGAGATTTTCCCCAAGCTCTGGATGCTATATCAAAACAAAAGCACAGCTGTCAGGTTGAGAAAGTCTGACATCCCCGATACTAAAAGACCAGCCTATACTCTTTCTCTCAGCGGTGAGAGGGCTTGTTCACCTTCACCGAGCTCACCCTAGAAAACTCTATTTTTGTATACAAATACGACAGTGGCCCACTGACTTCTCTCTTACGTGTTGCTTTGCCTTCTGGCCAAGCACCCTGCTAAGAGGTGTTCCAGTGGGTGTGGTGACTCCGAAACCCAGCTCTGAGGCCACTGTGTTGGGCTATGAAACCCAGTTACTTAATTATAGCTGAGGGCCACTGGGCACCTTATCTTCCCTCTCTCTGCCACGTCTTCATTTGCACAATTGGATAATAGCCACCATCTCAGATTCGAGGGAGGGTTAAAGGAGAAGAATGCGGACAGTGTCTAGAAGAGAGCTGACCTCAGCAAACGTCAGCCCACCCCCCTCCCCCTGCTCACCTTCTCCCTCTGGATCGCCTTCATTTGTTGGAGCTCAGCTTCCTCAGCTTCCTTCCTGATTCGTAGAGATTCATCTCTCTTTAGCTAAATTGTATTGAGATTACAGAGGACAGAAAAACAGTTACCATTTTTCAGTCTGAACTTGTGGAACACAAAATTATGATGAAAGGCAAATTACAGTATTGTTTGTGTTCTACCTCACCATGATTATAGGCTGTTACTGTAAGCCACTTAGATCTCCGAGAATGGCCAGGCTGCATTTCCTGCCTGAGAATTTCAGTGTTTCTTCATGGGTCTATCTGTCTGTTGGTCTGTCTATATCTCGAGTACACACTCTCTCTCTTTCTCTTGCTCTCTTGCTCTATCTAGCTCTCATTCTCACTCTTTCTCTGTGCACGTGTGTGTATGTGTGTGTGTGTCCATACATACACACAAGAGGAGAAAGCAGATAATTTTCCAAATTATAAAAATCATAATATTTATTGCAAAAATCGCTAGTTATCTTAAATCATTTTTGTACTACTTTAATCACTAGCTTGAAATAAACAAAACCATATTCTGGGAATGAAAACAGTAATCTTAAGCTATAATTAATACATAATTGATTTAAAGGACTATCTTTAATCAAAAGACAGGCTTAGTTGTGTGGTTTGGGGTATGACTTCTAGATACTTTTCCTTTTTCTTCTCACTTCCTGGTATTTTTTATTTGGAGAATTATATTTTGCAATTGATTTGAAGGTTTTATATTTTGGGTCACTGTGTTATTTCATGGTTATGTGGAAATGTTGGTACTGAAATTTGTTGCTGAAATTCAACTAGAAGAAATGGATTCTGACCTTTTGCTGGTATTTAGATCGCATCTGTTGGAGCTGTTGTTTCTGCCTGACTTCAGACTCAGACTGGCTTCCACCTAAGGAAGATAAATAATAAATAAATAGCCGTGAAGGTAAAACAGGAGTATTAAGCTGAAATGCCGACTGTTGAGTACTAATTAATGCTTGATAAGCCTGCAGTGTGAGTTCATCATTTTCATACCCCTCAACATCAGAACACAGCCAAAGTTCTGAGTAGTGGCCACTTAAAAGACAATGGATGGAAAGATGAGACCTTGTTCTTTTTTTTCCCCCAAGACAGGGTTTCTCCGTGTAGTTTTGGTGTCTGTCCTAGATCTCGCTCTGTAGACCAGGCTGGCCTCGAACTCACAGAGATCTGCCTGGCTCTGCCTCCCAAGCGTTGGGATTAAAGGCATGTGCCACCACTGCCCAGCTGAGACCTTGTTCTTTAAAGGATGATAACACTAGGGTTTTCAATCATTGATGTTAAAGTATTCACCTAGATTGAAACCATATCTGAAGGGCCACACTGGACATTTAGTAATATGGAACATTCCTCCTGCTTCAGTATTGCCATTCCCTAACCCAGTAAAGACAATGGCCAATAAGGCTTCAATTGCTTTTCTTCCCCTACCTCTGCTGCCCTGTGTCCAAACAGGGAACCCCCCAAACCCTCAGGATTCTTGACACCACAGATGTATGTACTCTTTATAAACCACTCTTTTCTTCTCAATATTTTTTTTTTTTTTTTTTGGTTTTTCGAGACAGGGTTTCTCTGTGTAGCTTTGCGCCTTTCCTGGAACTCCCTTGGTAGCCCAGGCTGGCCTCGAACTCACAGAGATCCGCCTGGCTCTGCCTCCCGAGTGCTGGGATTAAAGGCGTGCGCCACCACCGCCCGGCGCAATATTTTATTAGTTCTTTGAGAGTTTCATACAATTTGTTTTGATCATATTCTTTTCCCCCTCCTCCAGCTCTTCACAGATACACCCCTCTTCCCTACCCACTCAACTGTGCATCCTATTTAAATTCTTCAAGACCAATTTGTGCTGCCCATATATTCTTGGGAGTGGGGTCTCCCACTGGAGAACAGTCAACTTACTAAGGACTACATGCTTAGAGAACACCCTGCATACACCACCACCCCCCAGCAGCTAACAATTGCTAGTGACTCCATGGTTAGGGGTAGAATTGTATGTCCAACTCCCCTCTCAATACTGATATTTGGTCTGGTTAACTATGTAAAGATGTGTTCCATTTGTTTATGCTGTGGAATATTACTTTAACTCTGTGAAGGTGTGTTATATTTGTTTCTGCTGCCTTTGTTGACGGATGTAAAGATGTGTTGCATTTGTTTATGCTGCATTTATTTAATTATGTAAAGATGTGCTGCTGTTTCACCTTGCTTGACTAAGGCACCTGATTGGTCTAATAAAAAGCTGAATGGCCAATAGCTAGGCAGGAAAGGGATAGGTGGGACTGGCAGGCAGAGAGAATAAATAGAGAACAGAGAACAAGGAAGAAAGAGAGGATCATGCCAGGGGCCAGAAGCCAAGCAGCTGCCAGACAGACGGACACAAGAGTAGGAAAGTAGGATATACAGAAAGAAAGAAAGAAAGAAAGAAAGAAAGAAAGAAAGAAAGAAAGAAAGAAAGAAAGAAAGAAAGAAAGAAAGAAAGGTTAAAAAGGCCCAGAGCAAAATGTAGATAAAGAGAAACAGATTAAAATAAGAGCTAAGGTAAGGCCGGGCGTTCATAACTAATAATAAGTCTCTGTGTCATGATTTGGGAGCTGATTGGTGGCCCCAAAGAAAAAGCCTGGCACAGTCTGGCTTGGGCTTACACAGGTTTTGTACATACTGTCCTGACCACTTTGAGTTTATATGTGCAGCTTCGCTGCTGTGTCCAGAAAGTAATGTTTCCTTGTAGTTATGCACAGACTTGAGTTCTTATACTCTTTCTGCCTCTTCCTCTGCAATAATCCCTGAGCCTTGGGAGGGGTGCAGCATATATTCCTTTTAGGCTGAGTATTCTGAAATCATTTATTCTAGTCTTTTAAATATCCTAGCTACTAACTGTTAGTCCATCATGCCATTTACAGCCTTTTTTTGGTATTCAAGACAAAAATGAGGACTTACAATGATTTATTTGCTCCTACTCTTAAACCAGAATTATCTGGGGCCAGAAAGCCTCATAGCTTGACAATCAGCCTAAGAGCTGTCACTTAGTGATTTCTCAGTGTTTATACAAGCTTGGTATTTACGTCAAAAGAACTCCTTTCATGGGCTAGAGAAATGGCTCAGCAGTTAAGAGCACGGACTCTTCCTACAGAGGATGTGGGCTCTGTTCCAAGCACCCACATCACAGCTAACAACTGTCTGTAACTCCAGTGCCGAGAGATCTGACCCCGGCTTCTGGCATCCACAGGCGCTGCATGCACGTGGTGGTGCACAATCACACGTGCAAGCAAAACACCCACACACATGAAATAAAAATAAATACATTTTCTCTTTACAAAGAAAGCCTTCTTTGCAACAATTCTCTGGCGCTTTGGTTACTAAGAGTGTCAGCTTTCTTTAGGAGTCACTGTCACAGAAGTTATAGGAAAACAAATTGCATTGACAGAGGTTTTTATAATTGACCTGATAAAGACACTGAAGGTCGTTTTCTTCTGAGCTGCGTGAGGCCAGTTTGGTTGGCCCCTTCTGTTACTGTTAGGGAAGATGGGAAAGAATTGGAAATAATAAAGTGTTATAGCTATTGTCACACTATTCCCTGTAGCTCCTACAATCATTCCAAAATTTTAAGTGATAGAGACACAGTTGATAAATTAAGAGTCAAAAAAAAATGGAGGAATCCAAATGTCTAAATATTTTGTTAAAACATTTTTTCAAAACTCATTTTAAGGACTAATACATTTTACAATTTGGTTTTTAAAAGACACTCTATCCCCCAACAAAGACACATACCTGACTATTTCTAGATACTTCTATACTAGCCCGTTTTGTGTGTCAACTTGACACAAGCTAGAGTCATCAGAGAGAAGAAGCCTTAGTTGAGGAAATGCCTCCATGAGATCCAGCCCTAAGGCATGTTCTCAACTAGTGATCAATGTGGAGGGGCCAACCTATTGTGGGTGGTGCCATCCCTGGCTGGTGGTCCTGGGTCCCACGAGAAAGCAGGCTGAAGCCAGGCAGTGGTGGTTCACACCTTAATCCCAGCACTTGGGAGGCAGAGGCAGACAGATTTCTGTGTGTTCGAGGCCAGCCTCGTCTACAAGGCAAGTTCCAGGACAGCCATGACTGTTACACAGAAAAGCCCTGTCTCAAAAAACAAAAAACAAAAAAACAAAAAACAAATCAAAACAAACAAAAAGAAGGCAAGCTGAGCAAGCCTTGAGGAGCAAGCCAGTAAGCAGCACCCCTCCATGGCTTCTGCATCAGCTCCTGCCTCCAGGCTCCTGCTTGCTTGAGTTCCTGTCCTGCCTGACTTTGGTGATGAACAGCAACATGGAAATGTAAACTGAATAAACACTTTCCTTTCCAACTTGCTTTTTGGTCAGGGTGTTTTGTTGCAGCCATAGAAACCCTAAAGAAGACAACTTCATAGAGCAGACAGGCAGACACGGAGATCTTGCTCATTTTCTGTGGAGGCTGCAAAACAACAGGGGCCAGGCTCTCCAAATTCCAAAGTGAGGTGGTACCCAGGCCCCGGAGAAAGATCCAGGAGGAAGAACTAAAAATCACTTTGAAGACTCTGTTCTAGAAATTCCCTTCAGCCTATAAAAGAGTTTGCTAGAGGAAGGTTGGGGGCTGAGGAAGGATGTCTTCCTAAGTTCCACCTCCTTCTGTATTTGTGTTTGGGAAAGAAAGGTTTCATACCAAGATGATGGAGGGGTTTAATGAAAACCACCTCAACATGAACTCCTGGGAGGAAAAGAGATGCTGAGAATCCGAGCCTAAAAGCACAAGTCCACGGTTGGATAGGTCCTCAAGACGATCTGGCTGACACTGGGCAGAGTTGCAAGTCTGCAATCCCAATACTAGGGAGATAGAGGCAAGACGTTCATGGCCTAAAAACTAGCCTGGGCTGTGAAAGCCTGTCTTAGGAAAGGAAGTGGCGGCACCTCGGATGGCCTGTCTTCCTGAGTTGGAGGAGAAAGGATGCAACAGTGTTGTCTTCACTATTAATGTGGATCTCATGAAAGAGTACACATCTAAAGTCATCCTGGAGGTGACCTAGTCTGGCCGGTGCCTAGCCCTGAGCACTACTTGCTGGAACAAGACTGTCTCAAAGGACAAAGAAAAACAAAGAAACAAACAGTAATTTCTTACTTCACCTCAAAATCATGGGAAAGACCGCTTGAGGGGGCCTGTCAAGAAGGACATGTTTGGACTGGGTTCCTCAAGTCTGGCTTATGCTGCTAAAGGCAAATATATGGAGTGACAGCTATAGCTCTATTCCTCCCACTCATTAAGAGATTTCCAAATTAGCTTTACATTTTTCTTGTATCTCACGGACTATTGTGGCAGTTTCTTTGTATAAACTGGAACTGTGCTAAACCTGTGTGCCAAGCTTTGGCCATGAAGAGAAGTCAAGACAGGAAGCAAATAACTCCCATTGGGGGACATCCCCTCTAAAGGTCTGAAACCCAAAAAAAAGGGGCCGAGACAGCCCATCACGCCAGCAACACCGGCTCTGCCAACTCAAATGTCCCCAGCCCTAGCATGTAAACCCGAGTGACATCTATCTTTATACCCACAGCTGGGTCCCCAGCTCCCTCTCATTTTGCTTTCCAAATTGACTCTCCCTTCATGTTCGCCACATTAGCATCTAACTGCCGTGATGAATATGCTGTGATGGCTTCTCCCGGCATCCCGACGATGCTGTGACAGGGCATCTGTGGCGCCCCAGGTAAGCTTTCTTCAGAGCTGATCATCTAAAAGGCTCTAAATTATTTGCCAATTAAGCCATCACTTTATTCCCACACAACTGTGGCAGGTGCATTGGCTCCTTGCAGAATACCAGAAACAACAATCTACCTGCACACTTCAAAGTTTCTTGTCGGAGGGATCCCATCTCCAGCAGTACACCCACAGAACAAGCCTTCGCGTATGAAGGAAGGCAGACATGGTAGGTCTCGGTCGAGGTGAGCGACCCTGCCTACCGGCGCTGGCTTTCCGTTTGCCACTCACCCAGCCGCTGTGGCACCAAGTGGACCGGTTTGGCCCGGTTCTGCTGCTTCCACCTCTCCAGGTCCGCCAGTTCTTGCTCAGCAACTAACCAGGTGAGAAAGAGCAAGTCATCAATTGTCAGAATTTGGAAAGAAACCCAGTCATTCCAAAACTACTAGCAGAGAGCAGTTCCCGAGTCTCCAGAAGGAGAGGACAAGATGTCCAGGCAAAGATGCTTCCTCCCAGCCCCACCCCTGGAGGAAGGCTGGACCCACCCCATGGCATTTCCCAAGAGTCTGCACAGAAGGTGCAGATTTGAACAACAGCTAAACTCCTACTAATACAGAGAAATATAGTTTTCCCTCTAATACCGACATTCTGAAAACCTCATGAATTATTTCTAAAGGTTTTCTATAGCAAATGTGTACAAAAACTAGAATATTCATATGTCAATAAGATCCAGGTAAATACACATCCTCAAAGAATTCTGGTGCCATATTTGCTTTATTTTCAATGTTTCCCAAGCGGGCTGCAACTCTGGAGAGGGAGATTCTGCCCTGCGCTTTGGCACCCCTGTATTCTTCATTGACCAAACATTCAGGGCCCGAGACAGCAGGGGGCGCCCGCGAGATTTTAATTCTGTTGCTCCAGCATAGAACCTGATCTCTGTTAGACTGGCTTGTCCCAAAAGACCATTAATAAAAACTTCCAAATTAGTAAAAGAAAAATTCTGAAACACTTCAAAACCCCAGATGATTTTTGACTCTTAAATCCCTGTTAGAAATTTGAACTCGAAGCCTGAAAGATGTCGGCACCTCGGGGTTCTGTTGGGTAAATGCCTGCAGTTCTCATAGTCACCGCAGATCGATGTCATTTGCTATAGTGACTCACTGTGCCACCCAGGTTGATACTTGACTAGTGTGGTCCCTTTAGATAATGACTTTCTCGGCTGTG
>CABHPH010162861.1:23166-86107 GCA_902168325.1 Peromyscus nudipes | reverse complement strand
GGAAGCCAATGTCAATTTCAGGGTGCGGCTCCACGCAGCTCTCTACACATGTATACAATGTACATATATAAAAACATATATATGTTCATATATAATGGATTTTATTATGACATTAACATTTCAATACATGTACATAATGTATTTTGATCATATTAACTTGTCTTATCCGCTCCCAATCCTGCTGATTCCCTTTTCCCTCTCAAGAGTTCCACCATCTTCTATTTTCATGTCTATTTTGAGAGGGTGTGGCACCACAATGATGTTCAGTAGAGTTGCTTACAGAAGCATGGGTGAAGGGATTTTTATAGGATCAATGTCTGTGGTCTCTGTTGCCATCTGAAACCATGTTGATGTTCATGAGCCGTGCTGCAGCTGGGGGTCATGTTGATATCCATGGGCCATGCTGCTGCTGGGGGCCATGTTGATGTCCATGGGCCATGCTGCTGCTGAGTACCATGTTGATGTGTATGGCCTATGCTGCTTGCCTGAGGCCATGTTGGTTTCCATGGTTTGTGCTTCCACCAAGGGCCATGTTGGAGTCTGTGGTCCTGTTGTACCTGGGGGCCATGGGATGTCTAAGGCTCCTGTTACCACAAAAGGCCATGTAGAGGTCCATGGTCTGGGCTGCCACCTGAAGCCATGCTGATGTCTGTGGACTGTGTTGCTGTCAGTGGCCATGTTGATGCCTGAGACTGTACTGCTGCTGAGGGCCATGATGGTGTCCACAGTCTGTGCTGTGGCCAAGGATCATGTGGATATCTGTGGTCTGTACTGCCACCAGAAACCATGTGGAAGTCCACGATCTGTGTTAACACTGACTGTAAAGGGCAAGGAAGCTTCTTTTGCATTGTTATTGATGACTGTAGACTCACATTTGAGAATGAGAGATGTGGAAGGCTTCTGTGACAACTTCTTCCCCTTTACCCCACCCTGCCAAAGAAACAGTCTAGACAGGAACTCTTAAAAATCATGATAAAGATCCTGAGGTGTTGATGGCTTCTTGTGAGGGTGGGGGTGGGGTGGGGAAGGACTCAGTTTTCTTTAAGGGGCTGGCCACTAGGAATTTGACCCTGTCCCACTGAGTAATGGGCAATACAAATGGACTTGGTATTTTCTTTTCTTTTCTTCTTTTCTTTGGAGAAGGTAACAGGGGAGAAGGGTGGACCTGAGAAGACTGGGAAATGAATGTGATCAGGGTGCATGATGTGAAATTCCCAAATAATCAATGAAAATATTATGTTGGGAAAAAAAAAGAAAATTTGCCTTCTCCTTTTAGTAACCATAAGCTACCTATAGGTCTTCAAAGAGGGATGGGTCCTCATGGACCTCTTTGGCAGCATCCTGATAGGCTCAATCTTATGTGAGTCTTGTGGAATAAATTGTATTTGTTGTGTGTTCTGAGTGCAGTGGCCATGTCCTGCCTGGGATATAGCATTCCATGACAGTTCACTCCTTCCTCTACATCTTACCTTTTCCCATTCCTCTTCTGTGATATTTTCTGAGCCCAAGAAGGGGTGATTATAGAGATGCTCCATTTATGGTTGAGCATTGAATAGCCAAATATTCTCAGTACTTCGACTAGTAACCAGTCTACGCAGTTACTGCTGCCTGTTGTAGGAGGGAGGTTCTCTGATCGAAGCAAACAGTAGTACTAATCTTTGAGGATAAGCATAGTTATTTGATGGGTACCTCATGTCAGTTTAGCAAAACAATAGCTGTGGCTCCTTTACTAGGGCCTATGACCTCCCAAACCATGGGAAGAGGTTTATCAAGCTGGGTACAAAACCACGCCTGTGGAGCAAGTCTCAGTGCCAATCAAAACGTGGTTCCGGGTATTTTATTAATAAGACCTTTTAAGATTTGTGTTACAGGAGCTCCATGCCATGGACAAAGGCCAAAATCTATATTGTTTATTTCTCATTATAAATCAAAGTGTTCCCCTCCCCCAGATGTGTGTGTGTGTGTGTGTGTGTGTGTATTCTCTATGAGATGATTTGAAGCACAATGTTTTTTTGTTTTGTTTTGTTTTGTTTTGTTTTGTTTTGAGCTGAGGATTGAACTCAGGGCCCTGCGCTTGCTAGGCAAGCGCTCTACCACTGAGCTAAATCCCCAACCCTTGAAGCATAATGGTACAATAATACACTACTTATTAGTGCTCCCTTTCTAAGCTTTAGGTTTAGTTATGTTAACATTTTGTTATGTTAACAGAGATCCTCAACATGGGCTCTACAGCAATCAATTGGATACATGCTTGCCATATGAATTCTTTTCTCCAGACCTAATAGGTTAAAGTTTCTGCTGTGAGTCCTAGCAATTTGTGCTGTGGAAACTTCTTCAGGTAACTCTAAAGCATTTTCAAGTGTATGAACCATATTCTTGACTCTCCTCATATTTCCTATCTATATCCTAACTAATTTCCATCCTGCTACAGGGCAAGGGAACAGGTCTCATGTAGCATATGTACATGCTGTTGCGTCTAATAGATGACTGCCACTTGCCATTTAGTTGACACATGCTGATAGAATTGTCTTCTTTTTCATAAGAGAGGAACTTCTGGAGCTGGGTAATGCTGGTACATGCCTTTAATCCCAGCACTCGGGAGGCAGAGGCAGGCGGATCTCTGTGAGTTCGAGGCCAGCCTGGGCTACAGAGTGAGTTCCAGGAAAGGCTCCAAAGCTACACAGAGAAACCCTGTCTCACAAAACAAACAAACAAACAAACAAAAAACAAAAAAGAGGAACTTCTAGACAGTGTATGAGTATTTTTTTACTTGCCATTTTAATGATTGGAAACATCATAAGTGACACAATTAAGCTCAGGTTACTCTCCCTTGCATCCTTTCCATTCACCTTCTAAACACTATTTGTCTTTAGATTTGTCCTTGAAATATGTGTGCGCTGTGAGGCATCTTGGCTTCTGGGTTGATAGGTTGAGTTTCTTAACTTCATCCTATTTCAGTTCAGTGCAATAAATAATATCCATTTAAGATAGAGTTTTAGCTATGAATAGCTTCTTTCCTCATAACTTCATCTTATATTTATTGCCTAAAATGATAGATTGAAAGTCATCACCTAGCAACTGGCACGTTTTTCTCTTGTGGTACGGTTACTTGTAAAGATTGACTATCCGAGGACTTCACGTGCTGCTTGTCCTGGCCAAAAATGAATCTAAGGGGTTTATAAATAGAACACCATTTATACACACTCCTCACAATTATCAGCACAACCTGCTGAAATAAGTTCATTTGTACAGAACGCCTTGTCTGTCAATGTATTTCTCACATCTTCAAAGGGAGTGGCTGATTCATGCGTACCTAGGATGGCAGTCGTACAGTACCTTTATGAGCTCTGTTATCTCCAGTCCTGACCTCCTGCTGGATACTGGATTTTGCGGATCTGTAAAGAAAACAACTAAAAACCTAAAGTGAGAAAGAACACAAAGGTCTTTTTTTTTTTTTTTAAAAAAAAAAAACATTGCTTCATTTCTTGTCACAAAAATTAATGCTTTGTACTTTAAAGGAGGCTTTCATCCCCAAACCTCAAAGAACTTTATAAATAAGTAAGTACGATTATCTGCATTTACAGGTTAGGAATGATGTACAAGCTGTTAAAAGTGCATTGTGCACTATTGTTAAGCTGAGGAAGAAATTCATTTTAATTATGTGCACATAAAATTAGTTGATTTGATTTTGCTGGTTATATTGTATTATATATATATGGAAAGAGGGAGAGGAGAAGAGGGGAGAGAGATATCTTCCCTAGGCCCCCAAAGACCATGTATTTTAACAAAAGTGTAACAGTGGTAAACTCAGATTTCCCTAGCTCTTCCTCCTTTACAAAATTCAAGGCCTCAGCTTCCTTCAAAGTCCCCTGTGGGGAACTTGGTGTCTCGAGGGAGCATCTCCCCTGTGCTCAACAACTGTCCATCCCTAATGGGGCTTCTCTGCTTCACTAAGCATCAAAGTTCTCAACCAGGTGCTGGAATGCAGGGCTTCCTATAGCTCTGCCAGACATCCTCACAATGTTAATCATGCCCTCAGGTGTCAGAGATGCACAGTATCCAATGATCTACAGTGATGTGGGTGAGTGTCTCTTCCTACTGTGTATTATCTTCTCTTAGGAGGCAGTCCAAGAAAAGCATATTAAGCTTCAGTCTTTTAAAAGTTGATTATCTTTTCAAAACAAATAGTACTATCACTTCCTTTTGCTTTAGGTGTATTTATTAAGGCTGATCATTTCCACATTATGGGTTTTTCTGGTCATATGTATTTATTTATTTTTAATTGAGAGTGTAAGAAATAGTCTTCCCCAGGGAAGTACACACCAGTTGGTTATCGGATACCAAATGGTTAGCACTGAAAATATATGCATACAACATTATACAGACTGAGCATATTGTATCCATGTGTTTAGGAATATATGTATGCACACGCATATGTATGTAACAATAATTAATGAAAAGGGAGGTCATGAGTTTGAAAGGGAGAAGGGAAGGATATATGAGAGTGTTTGGAGGAAGGAAAGGGAAGGGGAAAATGATGTAATTATAATCTCAAAAACTAAAATAAGTAATCTATGACTTGTTACTTTTCCTCTTGAGCTTCTGGGCTCAGTGATGTATGTCTTGTTGGATTCAGAAATTAGTGACATCTACATGATAAATAGAATGCCCAACTCCTTCACTTACACATGGTCTTCGTCTGAGTCCTGCAAACTGTTTGTCCTCCTGGTGACTTTGTTTGGCTCATTTTTTTTTTGTGTGTGTCAAAAATGATGTACTTAGCTTCAAAATGACATGTTGTGGCTGCAATTTTTGTGCCCATGGGAATATCTTTTCACTTCTATAATGTAAATCAGTATGGAAATAGGATTTGCTTTAAGGAGATTGTTTTGTGGCCACACTTGAGGACATGTGTAGTTCATCCATCACACAGTAAGGCTTTAGTTGAAGTCTTAGGACTGGGCAGCTTCCTAAATGGAGGCATATGGACAGTTATTGACATTTTAAAAAGAAGTATTATGAAGCTGTCGCCATAGCTCAGTTGGTAGATGCTTGTCTAGCAGTATTGAAGCCCTGGGTTCAGTCCTCATCACTACATAAAATCATGCATGGTGGCACATGTCTGCAATCTCAACAATGAGAGAGCGGCATCAGGAGGATTTCAAGTCCAAGGTCATCTATCAGATAGATAGTTGGTTTGAAATTATTGTGGAATGCATATGAAACCTATTTCAACAAACAAGCAGAAACCAGATAGACAATTTTAGAAAAGCAGTGATGTGTATACTCTCTGCAACATTTGGACTATAATTGAGAAAAGAGATAACCAGGTAACCAAGAAATTCCAAACTTTTTCTTTGTTTTGCGAATTAAATCCAGGCCCTTCACTCAGGTCAGGCAAGAATTCTCCTCCTCAGCTGCACCCTAGGCCAGAATCTCTTTATAATATGTTACCCAGGAGACCACAAAGCTGCCTGACAACTCCTCTGTGGGCATAATTATCTTCAAATACTGAAGAACACGATCTTTCCCCTTACTTGTGCAATCTTTTCCTATAAAATGATGATTTTTAAATAAGCACACTGGGCTCCGTGGCACAATGGCTAGAACGTTGCCCTTCTAAAAACACACATCTATAGGAATGGAAAGTTTTGTATATATTTGAGGATTAAAGTGGAACATTTAAAGAAACTTCAGGATTGTGGAAGACTGCATCGGGTCACGGATTCAGATTTTAAACGAATACTTAGGCTTTCATATCCACGAGTAGGCAGTATCTTCAAGATACATGTTTCATCCAGGAGACAAGCATTTTGTTTCAGACTTCGAGATGCACAAATGATTGATTACCTGTGTGAACAAGTTTGCAGAACACCTCCTGGCCAGAACATCTCCTGGCCTCAGTCTCCTTGTCTGGAAAATGACGCTGCTGAACTCACAGACACCTCGTGGAAATTCAGTGCCACTCAGATTTCATGGTTCCAGGCCTGACACACACATTAGCTATCATCAAATATGCACATATTGCAGATGTAGTACTTTGATGTTTTGTTTGAAAATTAATATATTTTATGAAATACAGAAAGAGCTCAAAAGCAACTTTGAGATGTCGTGTTCTAAAGTTTATGGACCCACGACTTTGCAGTTCTTTTTGCAAATTTCTTTTTTTTGTTTTGTTTTGTTTTTCAAGACAGGGTTTCTCTGTGTTACAGCTCTAGCTGTCCTGGAACTCACTTTGTAGACCAGAGCTGGCCTCAAACTCATAGAGGTCTGCATGCCTCTGCCTCCTGAGTGCTGGGATTAAAGGGGTGTGCCACCACTGTAGCATGAATCTTAAAGAGTCTTATTAATAAAATCAAACCTGAGGCCAGTTATTGGGGTGAACACTGGAAGGTCAGAGAGACAGAACAAGCCACAGCTATCTCACCTCGCTGGATCCTCAGCTGATCTTGTTTCCTCAGACTGGATGCCCCGAGCCCTCATCCAGAATGGGTCTCAGCTGAACTGCTGCTAGAAGCCTGAATGCTTAACCAGGCCAAATGTTTCTCCAGGCCAAAGGCCTCTCCAGGCCAAAGGCCTGCTCAGGCCAAATGCTTCTAGTTTCTGGTCCTCACCGCTTTATATACCTTTCCACTTTCTACCACCACTCCCTGGGATTAAAGGTGTGGCTTTCTGGGATTAAAGGTGTGTATCACCGTGCCTGGCCGTTTCCAATGTGGCCTTGAACTCACAGAGATCCAGAGGGATTTCTGTCTCTGGAATGCTAGGATTAAAGGCGTATGCTACCACTGCCTATCCTCATGTTTAATATTGTGGCTGTCCTGTTCTCTGACCCCAGATAAGTTTATTAGCATACACAATATTTTGGGGAACACAATACCCCCACATTTCCTCTCTTTTTGTCTAAAATTAAAAAAGCTTATAACTAATACAAGGAAAACTATATCCAGTAAGTATATACAATACATATAGTCTACATTAACGATGTCTAGTCCATTAACATTTGACAGATTCAGATTAAAAAACTCCACTATATATATTAACAATGTCCAGTCCAGTAACATTTGACAAATTCAGACAAAAAATTTTTCATTACTTATCCTATTTAAAACAAGTAGCTCCTTTTTAAAAGCAGATTCCATAATCTCCCTTTTTATCTTATCATATCCATATTCTCTCTTTTTTCTTTTCATAATACATTCAGTAGTCTACCTTTTGTCATTTTTATATCTTCCTCTTTTTCTCCAGTGTAGATTCAGTGATCTACCTGTTTATCCTATTTTTCTTTATCTTTTTTCTCAGAGTAGATTCGATGATCTATCTCATATCTATTTCTCTTTTTCTTTTTGCTTTCTAGGGGTGAAGATATCTTTAGGGAATCTTGAAAAGAAAATTTTAGGTTAATTGTCAAGTCCTGTATCATTTGTCACAGTCTTTGCATAATAGGAAAGTTCAGGGCTTGTCATAAGTCCTTGCTCGAGTAGTCCTTCAGGCTGGATCATCTCGGCTAGTCATCTCGAAATTGTCCTAAACAGTTTGTAGTCCAAAGTCGATCTTTCCATGGTGTTAATCAACTTAATCGCTTTACCATAGTCCTTGTGGAATCATCATTGTGGGATCCTTGTCGTCTTTTGTGCTTCCTCGGCCCCGGGATTCGGCGAGCGCTGCTGCCGGGGGGCTGTAACACTCGGGGCGGGGTGGCTCGGCGCCCACGGGTGACGCCGCCCCCCCCCGAGCCACCTTCCCCAAAACCGGGCCTTCCCAGCCGTCCCGGAGCCGGTCGCGGCGCACCGCCGACGGTGGAAGATGTAGCATGAATCTTAGAAGGTCTTATTAATGAAATCAAACCCGGGCCAGGTATTGAGGTGAACACTGGAAGGTCAGAGAGACAGAATAAGCCACAGCTATCTCACCTCGCTGGGTCCTCAGCTGGTCTTGTTTCCTCAGACTGGATGCCCCGAGCCCTCATCCAGAATGGGTCTCAGCTGAACTGCTGCTAGAAGCCTGCAAGCTTAACCAGCCACATGTTTCTCCAGGCCAAAGGCTTCTCCAGGCCAAAGGCCTGCTCAGGCCAAATGCTTCTAGTTTCTGGTCCTCACGGCTTATATATCTTTCTGCTTTCTACCACCACTCCCTGGGATTAAAGGCTGACTTTCTGGGATTAAAGGCTGTGTCTCATGGTGCCTGGCCTTTCCAACGTGGCCTTGAACTCACAGAGATCTAGAGGGATTTCTGTCTCTGGAATGCTAGGATTAAAGGCGTATGCTACCACTGCCTAACCTCTATGTTTAATATTGTGGCTGTCCTGTTCTCTGACCCCAGATAAGTTTATTAGCATACACAATATTTTGGAACACAATATCACCACATTTCCTCTCTTTTTGTCTAAAATTAAAAAAGCTTATAACTAATACAAGAAAAACTATATCCAGTAAGTATATACAATATACATAGTCAAGATTACATTAACGATGTCTAGTCCATTAACATTTGACAGATTCAGATAAAAAACTCCATTATATATTAACAATGTCCAGTCCAGTAACATTTGACAAATTCAGACAAAATTTTTCATTACTTATCCTATTGAAAACAAGTAGCTCCTTTTTAAAAGTAGATTCCATAATCTCCCTTTTTATCTTATCATATTCATATTCTCTCTTTTTTCTTTTCATAATACATTCAGTAGTCTACCTTTTGTCATTTTTATATCTTCCCCTTTTTCTTCAGTGTAGATTCAGTGATCTACCTATTTATCCTATTTTTCTTTATCTTTTTTCTCAGAGTAGATTCGATGATCTATCTCATATCTATTTTCTCTTTTTCTTTTTGCCTTCTAGGGGTGAAGATATCTTTAGGGAATCTTGAAAAGAAAATTTTGGGTTAATTGTCAAGTCCTGTATCATTTGTCACAGTCTTTGCATAATAGGAAAGTTCAGGGCTTGTCATAAGTCCTTGCTCGAGTAGTCCGTCAGGCTGGATCATCTCGGCTAGTCATCTCGAAATTGTCCTAAACAGTTTGTACTCCAAAGTCGATCTTTCCACCTTCTTTTTTGCAAATTTCTGATATGATATACTTTGAAACCAATATGACAAATCAATTTAATTGAATTGGTGTTTTTTTTTTTTTTGCGATTTATATAGTATATGCTAATGTAAATGAAACCTTTTTTTTTTTTCTTTTCTGAGACAAAGTTTCTTTGTATCATCCTGACTGTCTTGGAACTAGCTCTATAGAGCAGGCTGCCTTTGAACTCACAGAAAACCAGCAGCTTCTGCCTTCTGAGTGCTGAGATTAAAGGCATGAGCCATTCCCCACCCCCCCCCCCCCCCCCCCCCCCCGCAGTTTCAAACCTAATTCTTACATTTATGATTAATTGATTTTGATGTGGGTGCCAAGATTGGGGGGCAAATGGTCATTTAAAAATATTTTTGGAACAGCTAAATGTACAAAATATAAGTGGACTTCCCACTTATCCTTTATACAAAAATTGACTCAAATGGGGTCCTAGACCTCAATGTAGAGTCTAAAAACTATGAAAGCCTTAGAAAGTGACTTAAGAGTAAAATTTTCGTTTTCTTGGGTTAGTTTTTTTTTTTAAGGATATCAAAACACAGATGACAAGATGGAGGGACAGACAAATTGGACTACACAAATTGAGATTACACCACAATTAAAAACTTAAGTGCGTCACAAATGAAACTGTGAAAAAGACAAACGAAACCTGACAGAATGGGAGAAAATGTTCATGTGTATCTTATAAGTGACTTGGATCCAAAATGTATATGTACTTTCATAAAATTAAAGATATCTGATCACATGAAAATATGGTCAAATAATGTCAAGAGACCATCTCTCCAAGAAGTATATAAATAACCAGTAAATATGTGAAAGAAATTCACTTTCATTATTCGCTTTGGAGGCACAAAGCAAAACAATATTGAAATTTCATCTCTCACTAAGGCGGCTATGTAGCATGACTCTTAAAAAGTTCTTATTAATAAAACCAAACCTGAGGCAGGTATTGGCGTGAACACTGGAAGGTCGGAGAGACAGGATAAACCACAGCTATCTCACCTCACCACATCCTCAGCTGGTCTTGTTTCCTCAGACTGGAAGCCTCTGAGTCCTCATCCAGGATGGGCCTCAGCTGAACTGCTGCTTGAAAGCCTGAATGCTTAACCAGGCCAAATGCTTCTCCAGGCCGCTTCTCCAGGCCAAATGCTTCTAGTTTCTGGTCCTCACGCCTTATATACCTTTCTGCTTTCTACCACCACTCCCTGGGATTGAAGGCATGCTTTCTGGGATTAAAGGCGTGGGTCCACCACGCCTGGCTGTTTCCCATGTGGCCTTGAACTCACAGAGATCCAGAGGGATTTCTGTCTCTGGAATGCTAGGATTAAAGGCGTGTGCTACTACTGCCTAACCTCTGTTTAATATTGTGGCTGTTCTGTCTCTGACCCCAGATAAGTTTATTAAGGTACACAATATTTTGGAACATAATACCACCACACGGCTATAACCAAAGTGCTGCAAAATAAGAAGTGTTAAGGAAGATGGAGAGAGACCACAAGTTGCTCACATATTGCTGGTAGAATGTGAAATGGTTCGGTCATCCAGGAAAACGGTCTGAAGGTCCTCAATAGTGAAGGGTATAGTTCCTCTAAGACTCAACCACTCTGCTCCTTGGTACGTTTTCAAGAAAAAAAAAATCAGTTTGTTCTGTGATACTTCCTGGGGAGACATGAACAAAGGCCGATGTACCCCAGACAGAGAGCTCACAATAGACTAAAATATGGATACCTCTAAAGTCCAACTTGATGAACCAATGAATTTTATTGGGGTTATTTACAGAAATATGGGTGAGGGGTTACTTACAGGAGGAGAAATGATTCAAAGACAGCTGCATCGCCCATGTCTACCCCTGCATGGGGACAGCTCATGAAAACTAGAAACCTGGAGCACCCTGCACAGCCTGAAGGCCGCTCAAAAGGTTGAAGAGTGAACTTTCCAGGTAGGTCAGTTGATCTTAGAACCTTTCAGGCAGCTTGGCTGGTCACTGCTTTCAAGCTGCTTGTCTGGTTTTTGCTTTTTCCATGCAACTGATTTGAACCTTTTTAGGAAGCTCAGCTTGTCTGAGAGTGATTATCAGTAGTCTTTACTTCTTATGTACTCTTGGGGAGGGAGAGGTCTAGTGAATCTGGTCAGTTTCAGGGTCTTCCTGAAATCATTTAGAGTTGTTTGTTTCTGTCTCAGTAAGCTTTTCTGCAGAGCAGAGTGTTTAACCTCTCGTTAGAGCATCCTATTTCATCTATCTGTAAAAATCCTGACTTAAAATATTCCATTGTTGGAAACTCCCAGGAATCTGTTAGGGTAACCCTTGTGATGATGCCTCGTAATGGGGGATACCAAGCCTGAGCTGGCCATCTTTTGTGGCAAGGCTTCCAGTGGAGGGACTGGGACACCAACTGTCTTGGTTAGGGTTTCTATTGCTGTGAAGAGACACCATGACCATGACAACTCTTATAAGGAAAGCATTTAATTGATGGGGCTCACTTAGAGTTTCAGAAGTTTGGTCCATTATCATCCTAGCAGGGAGCATGGTGGCATGTAGGCAGACTTAGTGCTGGAGGACTAGCTGAGAGTCCTACATCTTTTTTTTTTTAAATTAAACTTTCTTTTTATTTATTCTTTTTGTCTTTTACACCATGCATCTCTATCTCATTCATTTCGTGTCCATTCATATCCACCCTCTGCCCTTGCAACTTCCCCCCAAAATAAAATAAAACAAAATTTAAGAGAAAAAAAAGGAAAAAAAAATCTCATTATGGAAGCTGAGGTATGACATAGTGAGCCATGCAGTAAAGTCTTTTCGCCATATATCTTTACATTCAAGAGTTTACCGCAAAGAATCATTGGTCTGGCTTGAGGAAGATTCCTACATCTTGCAGGCAACAGGAAGTTGACTGAGATACTGGATGTTATCCTGAGCATAGGAAACCTCAAAGCTTACCTCCACAGTGACACACTTCCTCTAACAAGACCATACCCACTCTAACAAAGCCACACCTTCTAATAGTACCACTCTCTATGAGATTATGGGGACCAGTTACATTCAAACTACCACACCAACCCAGTCACAAAGCCTTTGATCTACAATTTTTCCTGCCTCCAGGATGTGCTGGGGTAAAGGTGGCACAGAAACTGTGGGAGTAGCCAACCAGTGACTGGTCCAGCTTGAGATCCATGCCATGAGAAGAAACCTGTGTGTGACCTGAAGGGCCAGGAACCAGAGGCAGAAGAGCCCAGAGACCTAGGATAGAACCAAACATGACTGGCAGAAATGAAAAAAAAAAAGTCAATGAAATTAATCCTAATGCTATTCTGCTATACTCATAGACTGGAGCCTAGTATAATTGTCATTAGAGAGGCTTCATTCAGCAACTGATGGGAGTAGATGCAGAGGCCGAAAGCCAAATATTACATGGAGTTTGGGGGGTAAAGGAAGAGGGTAAGGAAGGACTGTGAAAGCCAGAGGGATTAAGGACACCACAAAAAAAACCCCACAGAATCAACTAAACAGGGCTCATAGGGGCTCACAGAGACTGATCTAATAACCAGGGACCCTGTATAGATCTGAACTAGGTCTGCTGCGTGTATGTCATGGTGTGTAGCTTAGTGTCCTCGTGGGACTCCTAACAGTGGGAGCAGGGGACTGTCTCTGACTCTTTTGCCTGCTTTTGGGACCCTTTCCCTCTACTGTGTTGCCTCATCCAGCCTTAATGTGTGGAAATGCGCCTAGTCTTATTGTAACTTGATATGCCTTGGCTAGTTCCTCTCCTGGAAGGCCTCCCCTTTTCTGAAGGGAAATAGAGATGGAGTGCATCTGGGGAAGAGGGGTGGGGGGAAGGACTGGGAAGAAAAACTGTGGTTATGCTGTAATATATGAGAGAATTAAAAAAAAAAAACAAGCATTGTTTCACCTCTCATTTCCCATCCCATGTCTTATTAAATTTCTTCCAAGATGGAAGATTTACTTTTGGAGGAAACTAGTACACAACACAAGTGTCCACAGAAAAAGTTGCACTTGAGTTATTTAGAATAATCAAAATCGGGAACAACTGAACTGGCCATCAACTGAGAAATGGAAAGACAAAATGTGGTATATCCATGAAATGGGATATTATGGAATATTGTTTGGTAGTAAAAGGAATTGAAGTTCAGTACAAGCGACCCCATGGATAAACCTTAAAAATACAATGCTATATGAAATAAGTTTTTCACAAAAGATATATATGACATAATTTAATTCATATGAAATGTTCCCTAATGGCGAATCTATCAGATAAAAGTAGATCAAAGATTGTTAGGCACTGTGGGAAGAGAACAGGATGGAGTGGAGCTACTGTTTGGTACAGAGTTTCTTCTTTTCTCATGAAATTATTCTAAAATTAGATCACAGTGGTGGTTATAAAACTCTGTTCATATATATATATATATATATATATTTCTTTTTTTGAAAGTAGACTTATATATATAATATATTCTGATTGTGGGTTCCTATCCTCCATATTGTTCCTGGTTCCTCTGTAGAGGGACAGATGAGTATTCCCCTTACTCCACATCTTCTACAACATGAGCTGTCATTTTTTGCTGCTGTTGTTGTTGATCTTGGCCATTCTCGTTAGTGTAAGATGAAATCTCAAAGTAGTTTTGATTTGCAATTCCTTGATGGCTAAGGATGTTGAACATTTATTTAAGTGTCTGTTAGCCGTTTGTGTTTCCTTTTCTGAAAATTCTATGGTTAGATTTGTACACTATTTTTGAACTGTGTTGTTTTTCTTGATTTCTAGATTTTTGAGTTCTTTATAGATTTTTGATATTTGCCCTCTATCGAATGTGTAGTTGGTGAAAATTTTTTCCCATTCTGTAGGTTGCCACTTTGTCTGAATGGTGGCATCCTTGCTATGCAGAAAGTTCTCAATTTCATGAGGTCCCATTTACTAATCATTGATCTTAGTGCCTGAGTTATTAATGTTGTGTTGAGAAAGTCTTTTCCTGTGCCAATGAGTCCAAGGCTATCCCTCACTTTCTTTTGTATCTGGTACAATGTATTTGTCTTTGGTCCATTTTGAGTTGAATTTTGTGCAGGAAGATAAGGATGAATCTATTTGGATTGTTCTATGTGCAGCCATTCAGTTTGACAAGCACCATTTGTTGAAGATGCTATCTTTTTTCCTAAGTATGTATTTCTGGCCTTTTTTTTTAAAAAAAAAATAAGAAACCAGGTGTCCATAGGTGGGGCTTACTTCTAGATTTTCAATTTGATTCCACTGATCAATGTCTCTTTTGTCCTGATGCCATGCTGCTTTTATTACAATAGCTCTGTAAGATAATTTGAGATAGCAAATGGTGGTACCTCCTGCAGTTTTTGTTTTGTTTTGTTTTTGTTTTTTATCATCAGGGTTGTTTTAGCTATCATTTGTGTGTGTGTGTGTGTGTGTGTGTGTGTGTGTGTGTGTGTTTCCATATGAAGTTGAAAGACCTGTGAAGAATTGTGCTGGAATTTTGATGGGGATTACATAGAATCTGTAGATTTTTTTAGCATATTAACTCTACTGACCATGAGCATGAGAGACATTTCCATATTCTGATATCTTCAATTTTTGGCTTCAATGTCTTAAAGTCCTCTTTTTTTTATCATACAAGTCTTTCACTTGCTTGATTAGAGTTACTCCAGGATATTTTATATTATTTTAGGCTATTTGGAAGTGTTTCCCTGATTTCTTTCTCAATCAATTCACCATTTCTATATAGGAGAGACACTGATTTTAGTGAGTTAATTTTGTATCCAGCTACTCTGTTGAAAGTGTTTACCAGCTGTTAGAGTATCATGGTGGAAATTGTAGCATCATTTATGTACACTATCATATTATCTGCAAATAAAGATACTCTGACTTCTTCCTTTCCAATTTGTATTCCCTTGATCTCTTTCAAGTGTCTTATTGCTCTAAGACTTCAAGTACTATATTGAATAGGTATGAGAGAGTGGAGAACCTTTTCTTGTTGCTGATTTTAGTGGAAGTGATTTGAGTTTCTCTCTTTTTATATTGAAGTTCACTGTGGACTTTCAGTAAACTGCCTTCATTATATTCTTTATTATGTTCAGACCTGTCCCCTGCATCCCTAATCTTTTCAGGACTTTTACATGAAGGCTGTTGGATTTTGTCAAAGACCTTTTCTGCCTCTAAGGAGATGATCATGTGGGTTTTTTCCCCTTTTCAGTTTATTTATATGGAGAATTACATTTATTGTTTTATGTATGTTGATCCATCCCTGCATCTTTGGGATGAAGCTTAATTCAATATGCTCCATGACTTTTTGTTTTTTTTCCTGAGACATGGTTTCTCTGTATAGCCTTGGCTGTACTGGAACTCACTTTGTAGATCAGACTGGCCTAGAACTCACAGAGCCCCACCTGGCTCTGTCTCCTGAGTGCTGGGATTAAAGTCATGTGCCACCATGTACGGCAGTGTTGGATGATCTTAATGTGCTCTTGGATTCTGTTTGCAAGTATTTTATTATTTTCCCATCTATATTTATAAGAGAAATAGTTCTGTAACTCTCTCTCTTTGTTGGATCTTTATGTGGTTTGGGTATCAGGGTAACTGTGGCCTCATAAAATAAAGTGGGCAATGCTCTTTTTCTATTTTGGGGAAATAATTCAAAGAGTATTAGTTGTAACTGCTTTTTGAAAGTCTGGCAGAATTTTGCACCAGCGCTATCTGGCCTCATTTTTTTGTTTTGTTTTTGTTTTTTTGTTGGAAAACTTTTAATGACTGCTTCTACTGCTTCCATTTCACTAGGGGTTATAGTTCTGTTTAAATTGCTTATCTGATCTTGATTTAACTTTTTTAAAAAGTTTTTCCTTACTTTATTAAACCACTCTTTCAAGGACAATCATATATACAGTCAAGGATGCTAGAGTGAGGAAATCTTAGGTTTACGAGAGAGAAGTTGCAAGATAAATCCAGGTGCTGTCTTCAGTGATACTTCTTATCATCATTCGGGGAAGCCAGCAAATATTCAGCCCCTAGAGCTACCACAAATGCAGCAAATCCCCATTTGAACCCTTTGCAAAACACGCTCATGAAGGAGACATTTTCTGCAAAGCCACCCATGTATCTCCAAGCCTCATTGAGAGCCCACGGATCCCTGAGCCCTAGGTGGTATATGTTCAGAAAATTATACATTTCTTTTATATTCTATTTGATGGAATGTAGGTCTTTAAAGTATGTCTTCATTATTCTTTGGATTTCTGTGGTGTCTGTTGTTATGTCAGTATTTTCATATCTAATTTTGTTAATTTGGATCTTCTCTCCCTGTCTTTTAGTTAATTTGACTAATGGTTTGTCAATCTTAAGGATTTTCTGAAAGAACCAACTCTTTGTTTCATTGATTATATGTATTGTTTGTTTGGTTTGGTTTCTATCTTATTGATTTCAGCTTCGAGTTTGATTATTTCTTTCTAATAACCTTTTGGGTGTTATTTCTTCTTTTCCTTCTAGAGCTTTCACGTGTGCTGTTAAATTGTTAGTGTGAGGTTTTTTGTTTTTTGTTTATTTTGTGTGTGTGTGTGTGTGTGTGTGTGTGTGTGTGTGTGTGTGTAGACCCTAAGTGGTATGAACTTGCCTCTTAGAACTACCTTCATTGTGTCCCACAATTTTAGATACATTTCATTGTCAGAAATTCTCATTTAATTCTAGAAAGTTTTTAATTTCTTTCCTAATTTCTGTTTTGACTTATTTTTTCATTCAGCAGTGAATAGGTCAATTTCCATGAGTTTGTAAGATTTCTGTTGTTCTTAGTTTCTATTGCTTATATCCAGCTTTAATCATGGTGGTCAGATAGGATGCAACATGTTATTTCACTTTTCTTGTGTGTGTTGAGACTTGCTTTGTGTCCAAGTATGTGGTCAGTTTTGGAGACAGTTCTTTCTATGAAATGTTGAGAGGACGGTATATTCTTTTGTTATTGGGCAAAATGTTCTGTAAATATTTGTTAGATTCATTTGGTTTATGATGTTAGGTAACTCCACCATTTCTTGTTTAGTTTTTGTCTAGATGATCTGTCTGTTTGTGAAAGTGGGGTATTTAAGTCACTTGCTATCTGTGTGTGTGAGGGTCAATATGTGGTTTAAGCTGTAGTGCTTCTTTTATGAACTTGGCTGCCCTTGTGCTTGGTGTATAGATGTTAAGAATTGCAATATCCTTTTGGTGGATTTTTCCTCTGATGCATATTTAGCATCCTTCCCTATCTCTTTTCTTCTGATTAGTTTTGGTTTGAAGACTATTTTGTCAATATTAAAATGGCTACACCAATTTTCTTCTCAGTTTTTTTTTTTTTTTGGCTTGGAGAATCTTTTTCCATCCTTCTACCCCAGGGTTATGTATGCACTTTATGTTAAGGTGTGTCTTGGATGCTTCAGAAGAATGGATCTTGTTTTCAAATCCATTCTGTTAGTTTTTGTCCTTTTATTGAGAAATTGAGATCATTGACATTGAGAGCTATTAATAAGTAGTGTTTGTTGATTCTTATTATTTTGTTGTTGTTGTGTATGTGTTTTCTCCTTACTTTGGTTTGCTGGTCTGATTATTATTATTATTGTTATTATTATTATTACTATTATTATTAATTTATTTTGTTTTCAATACATCTCAACCACAGTTGCCCTCCCTCCACTTCTTCTATCACCCCACTCATCTCCCATATTCCCCTGATCCACTCCTCCTCCATTTCCCTTCAGAAAAAGAATAGGTCTTATCCACTGAACATGGCATAATAAGATACAATAAGACTAGGTACAAACACTCATATCAAGGCTGGGTAAGGCAACCCAGTATGAGGAAAAGGGTCCTAAGAGCAGATGAAAGAGTCAGAGACATACCCACTCCCATGCTTAGGGGTCCTACAAAAATACCGAGCTAACAACCATAACATATATGCAGAGGACCTAGCACAGACCCATGAAGGCTGCATGATTACCACTTCAGTCTCTGTGAGCCCATATGAGCCTTGCTTTGTTAAAGTCTGTGGGCTGTCTTTTCCTGGTATCCTCGACCCCTTTGGCTCCTACATTTCTTCCTCCTCATCTTCCACAGAGTTCCTGGAGCTTCAAGGGGAGGAACTTGATGGAGATCTTCAGTTTGGGATTTCTCTCTGCCTAGCATTGGACTGTGGGTCTCTGCATCTGCTCCCATGGCCTGATATTATCTATTCTTTGTGTTTTCTTGGGTGTGGTTAGCGTCTTCAGATTGCAGTTTTCCTTCTAGTGCCTTCTGCAGGGCTGGATTTGTAGAATGATACTGCTTAAATTTGGCTTTTATCATGAAATGTCTTTGTTTCTCCAACTATTGTGACTGAAAGTTTTGCTGTGTTCTATGATGACATTAGGGTTTGTAGAACCTCTGTCTGGGCCCTTCTAGCTTTTAGAGTCTCCATTGAAAAGTCTAGTGCTATTCTAATAGGCCTGCCTTTATATGTTATTTGGTCTTTTTTTTCCTTTTTCCTTTTAATATTCTTTCTTCTGTATGATAGTGTTTTGATTATTATGTGATGTAGGGAATTTCTTTTCTGATTCAGGCTACTTGGTGTTCTGTATATTTCTGTACCTTGATAGGCACTTCATTCCTTAGGTTGCGGAAATTTTCTTCTATGATTTTGTTGAAAATATTTTCTTTGCCTTTGACCTAGATTTCTTCTCCTTCATCTATTACTGTTATTCATAGATTTAATCTTTTCATAGTGTCCCAGATTTCCTGGATGTTTTGTGCCTGGATATTTTTAGACTTAATGTTTTCTTTGATGGAGGTATCCATTTCTTCTATCATGTATGTCTTCAGTGCTGTAGATTCTTTCTTCCATCTCCTGTGTTCTGTTGGTGAGGCTCGCTGCTGAGTTTCCTGTAAGAATTCCTAAATTTTTGATTTCCCATTTTCTCTCTGGTTGAACTGTCTTTATTGATTCTATTTCACCTTTCAAGTCTTGAGCTCTTTTCTTCATTTCATTCCACTGTTTGTGTTTTCATAGATTTCTCTAAGGGATCTATTCATTTCCTCTTTAAGGACCTGTAATGTATTCATAAAGGCTCCTTTGAAGTCTTTATCTTTTGCTTCAGCTATGTTGCATTTCTCAGGGTCTGCTTTGATAGGGTTGCTGGGCTTTTGTGGATAAATATTGTCCTGGCTGTTATTGATTCTGATGTTACACTGATGTCTAGGCATCTAGGTTTGGGCTGATTGTAATTCTAGGTGCTGATATCTGGTCTTTTCTTTGTTAGGTGGGTGTTTTGTTCCTTGTTTCTGTTGCCCTCTCTGATTCTTAGATAAGTGTGGTTGCTTTGGTTTGCCTAATAGGGAATGCTTCTGAGATCCTGCCAGGTTTGGCTGCTGGTTGTTCTGGTTAGAATATGTTTCTTGTCATCTGGCAGTTGACACTTAGGGATGGAGATGAGCTATAAGAGGGTGGGGTGATGATTATGTCCACAGAAGGGAGGTAAATAGGGTGAGCTACCAGAATCTTCTTAGTCCCCTAGGAATGGAGGTGAGACAGAGAAGATGCCATAGCTAGTAGTTTACTACAGAGCTTAGGAAGAAGCCAGGACATTGAATTTGGAGGAAAGGTAGGAGAGTGTATATTCCAAAGATCGTATACCTGTTTTGCTGGCCTATCTGCTTCCTTGTCTGGCATGGATGGCAGATTCCCAGAGAATGCCAGAGGAAGTTAGTATTTGTGGTAGTAGTAGTAGTAGTAGTAGTAGTAGTAGTAGTAGTAGCAGCAGCAGCAGCAGGGAGGCTGTAGGAGAAGATCTGTGTGTTATTCTGGAGATGGCTACAGAGTGGAAGGGGATGCCACAGCAGATGGTCTGCTACAGAGATGGGGATGATACTTGGGGAATGATTTGTAAGAGAGGAGGGAGAGAGAATGTCTAACGATCACTTACCTGACTGTACATTTATTAAAAGTATTGAATTATACATTTAAAATGGGTTCACCAAATGCTATAGTTATTATATCTCAATAACATTATTTAGCTAGGTGAGAAACTCTAAGAAGACCAGACCAAAATAGGCATTGTATCTTAGACTTCATACCAAGTTTCCTTAGGATGATTTTTAAAGGATAAAACACGTATTTGATCATGGTTTAGTTGAACACTGTATTTTATAGCAGTCGGTGTCAGCATGCCTGTTTGAATAAATTGTAAATCATTGGAAATTTGGATTGGAATATAATTACCTGTTCTACTTTCTTTTCTGTTGCTGCGATGAAATTGACTGACAGTCAGCAACGTAGGTGAGAAGGGCCTGATTTTAGCTCCCAGTTCCACAGTATGGTCCATCTCTGGAGGAATGTCACACTGGCAGAAACTTGAGACAGCTGACCACATCACTTCCACAGTCAAGAGCAGAGAGAAATGTATGCATGTATGCTTAGTACTTAGCTCACTTTCTCTACTCTGTGCAGTGGAGGACTCCAAACTGCGAAATAGTGCCACCCACTTTCAGGTTGGTTCTTCTGACAACAATCAAGGTGATTGAGGTATGCCCCACAGATGTGCCCAGAAGCTGACTTAATCTAGACAATCCTTTGTGGACTCTCTTCTTAAGTGATTCAAGCGTGTGTTGACAGTTCATACTAGACATTATTACCTGAGTTGAACCTCACCCTAAAGCCATCCTATTTTAACTGAAAATACTATAGGATTTCTTTTTAAAAACCACTTTATTGAGAGATAGCTGGTGTACAAAAGTCTGTATGTTTAATCTGTATAAGTAGTTGGATTTGAATGTTCATACATCTATGAAACCAGTACCATAGTCAAGATAATAAACATTTCATCACCTTTAAAGTTTCCTCTTTTCTCTGGTGCCCTTTTAGGGATAGGGCAAGACCATCTTACTTGGTATATGGAGTATTTTAGTATACAGTATAGTTTCATTAATTATTGGTACCATGTGGCATAACAGCCCCAGAACTTCTTAATCGTATGTAGCTGAAAGTTTGTGCTCATTAAATAGCATCTTCTAATTTTCCTTTGCTTCAGACCCTGATAACAGCTATTCCACCTTCTACACCTGGGAGCTAGGCTTTAATTTTAGATGCTTCACATAAGTGACATTGTGTAGCATTTATTCTTCTTATTTCATGTAGTGTAATGTGCCAGTTCTTAGAAATTGAGCTTTCTATGTGTTGCACAGGATGGGAACAATTTTTTCCAAACAGCCCCTACTTCTCTACTGGGCAAGTGGTATTATTGACTCACAGTCAAAAGTGAAACCTCCTGAGTGAACAACAGGATTCCTTCTACACTCAAAATTTCTTTTCACTTTTTTGCCTTTCATCCAAATATTGATCGAAGCAAGGTTCTATTTCTATGTAGCTTACAATGTGTTAGGGGTTGTCAGACAATGATGTTAGAGTTTCAAGGCCACCTACTAAGAAATGTTGACTGTCTTTATGGGGGTGGAAGTGCAAAGAGCAAGCTGGTAGATTAAGGAACCAAAGAACTTGCTTTAAAGGATGCAGAAGCTCAGCTCAAACCAGCGCCTCTGGACTTCTTTCTCACCGATAAAGTAACCATTGCCGTTGTGCCTTATGAGGCTCTGCAGTTTAGACAAATGATCTTTGCTTTCTTTAAAGTAAGGGCTATTTTCACATGTGCTTTTGTTAACATACATTTTACAGTTAGGGCAGGAACTCAAGGAGAAACCATTGAGTAACACTGCTTCCTACTTCATTTTACATAGTTTCTTATACAGCCAAGAACTACTTCCCAGGGAATGGTGCCTCCCACAGTGGATTAGCTCCTCCTACATCAATTAACAATCATGACAACAAACCCAAGCCCCATCCCTCATTCCCCACCCCTCCCATTCCCCCCACCCTGCTCCAGAGGCCAATCTGATCTAGGCAATTCTTCCACAGTGGCTTTCCTCTCAGATGACTTTAGGATGTATTAAGTTGACAGTTAAAGGTAATTAGGACTGAATTTTCCCACATCAGTGCTTTTTCTCAATGTCTCAGGCATCTGGCAACTTAAGTATCATGTACCTATATTTTCCCTACATTTTGCTGGGTCAAAGTTTCATGGGTAGTTATTTTTGCTGAGCCGTGGTTCAGTTATTTCACTGCATCATGGTTTGAGGTTTTTGTTGATATGTGGTTCAAGTTTTTGCTCTGTCATTGTTGCACATATCTTCTGAATCATGGTTTTTTTTTTAACTTTCAAAAACTACATGCATTTATTGTGTGTGCTTGTGTACTTTAGCATCTGCCAAGGCACGAGTGTGCAGGTCAGAGGACAACTTGAAGGAGTAGGAGGAAGAAGGGGGAGGTAGAAAAAGATGTAATTATATTTTAATTAAATTTTAAAAAGTTTTAAAAAGAAGCCACTCTTGCTTGGGGCAAGTAAAGTGTCTCTGAAGACATGAGAACTCTTGACCCAAGGTGCAACTCCAGCCTCATGGATAAGTATCCTCTAGGCCAGTGGTTCTCAACTTTCCTAATGCTGTGACCCTCTAATACAGTTCCTCATGTTGTGGTGACCCCCAACCATAAAATAATTTTCATTGCTACTTTATAACTGTAATTTGCCACTGCTATGAATTGTAATGTAAAATATCTTGTTTTCCAATGGTCTTAGGTGACCCCTGTGAAAGAGTCATTTGAAACCCCCAAAGGGGTGACCCATAGGTTGAGAACTACTGGCTCTTCTGTTCTAGCAATGCAAGACTTGAAACAGTCATTTATCTATGTGCTTTTAGCTTTCCTTAAATAATATGTGCTTACCTGCAGAAGTAATCAAGAATCCAAAAAAGAGCGTATGGAGAATGAAAGCAGATGCCAAGGATTATCCTGGTTTTGCTGCCTCATGAACTCAAATGATAGTACTTTTAGTTTTTAATTTTTTAGCAAAATCATTTTCTGAAAGCTTTTTATAATAAGACTTAAATATTTAACAAATTGCTTATTTTAGATTTGTTGGTTAAAAAATTATCTGCTGAGGTCTGTGGCACATGCTGACTCCAGAGATCACATGCATGTCTCTGATCTGTGATGTCTGTAGTCACCATGTGGACATCCATGATCTATGCTGCTGCTGACTATAAAGGGCAAGGAAGCTCCTTTTGCCTAGGTATTGATGACTGCAGACTCAGAGAGGAAAAAAGGGACATAAAAGGCTTCTGTGACAACCATCTCTGCTGTGGGATGTCTTTCCATATGCTGTGAATATGTGTGGCTCCCATTGGATAATAAATAAAGCAGTTTTGGCCTAAAGCAAGAAAGCTTACAGCTAGGCAGGAAATTCAAGCAGAGATAAAGAGAGAAGGGCAGAGTTGAGAGAGACACCAGCCACTGCAGAAGGAGTAACAAGATGCCAGCAGACTGGTAACACCATGGCCATGTGGTAACATATAGATGAATAGGAATGGGTTTAAGATGAAATTTAAGATGAAAGAGCTAACTAGCAAGCCATAGGCCATACAGTTTGTAATTAATAGAAGCCTCTGTGTATTTACTTGGGACCCAGAGGCTGTGGGACCAGGTGGGACACAGGAAAACTTCCGTCAATATATGGCACCCAAAACTGTTGGCAAGAGTTTCCTTCTAAAATCTTGGAGAGCTTAAGAAGAGATTACAAATGCAGCTAAGAGCAGCTTTCTAGTTTCTGTCTCTCATTTGGGCCATGGTACAGAGATGCTCCAGCATTTGATCTTGAGCACAGCATGGTGGATTCCTGCCATGGTACACAGAGGTGTCTTCAAGCCGTGCAGAGCACTGCATGGTGGATTTAGCTTTTGCTAGTACAGACAAAAAAATGTTTTCTGCGCTACACACTGCTTGATGGGGGCATAGGCCTACTGCTTCCCAGAGTCAATGGTGAGCATGGCTCTCAGAGCTCGTGGTAAACGTACCTCCACCACATTGAGAAGCTGTGTGGGGGGGTGTAGAGTCAGCAGCCGGGGCTGCCACTTTTCATCCTAGCCATGCAACTTAACAGTTTAAGATCTCTCCTGGCCAAAAAAGGATTATAGAGACACAATTTAAGACAGATTCAAATGGAATAAACCTCTAAAAGGTTTATAATGTATGTAAAAGGCTTGAGAGAGAGAAGAGAAAGGATATAGATAGTCATAAAAATAAAAGTCTTAAAATAGAATAATATAGAAAAATATAATAAACTACATAAAGATGGAAATTGCATAGAGAGTCTAAATTATGTTGTCTTTGTGATTTTTAACTGGAGAGAGACATTAGATTGTAAAGGCTGTTGAGTTAAAAATATTAAAGGTATCTTGACTTCAAAATTTGGGTCTAAGGATATGTTGCTTTGAAAAGGAGGCTCTGCTTTTGTTTCCACAGGAAGCAAGAGGCTATGGATTTGTTCCAGGTTAAGATGGATCATATTTGATGAAGCAAGACCTCCTGAACCTTGACAGAAGGTGTCTATCAACAAAGGTTATAGCTGGTCTTCTCCCAGGATCTGACCATTATCTTGAATTTTCTCAGGGTCCCCATAAGATTAATAGCACCCTCAATCAGCAGGAAGTAGCCTAAAATATTGTGCCCACATTCCCCAAAATGGATTATGGATGTTTGTTTTTGTTTAGGGGTTTGGTTACAAATTGTTATTGGTCATAGTCAATCTCTTTCTAAAAGAAGAAAGGAGGAGATGATATAAAAATGTATGATATAAAAATGATAGGACAAAAGAGTAGATTATTGAATCTACTTCAATCCAAAAAACAACTATTAATCTTATATATTTTTACATTACTATGGATTTTGGTTTATTGACACAAATTTAAAGTTAATTTTGTTGTATTTTTTCTTCCATTTTCTTCTTTTTTTGGGGGGTGGACATGGGAGGAAAGAGAAGGGAGTGTGCTCAGGGTTCACAATGTGGAATTCCCAAATAATGAGTAAAGTATTATGAAAGCAAATTACCTCCAGTTCTGTATTTATAACTGTTAAATATTTATAGGTTCTCTGTGTTTCAGATACATTTCCTATGTTTTCATTTGAATCAAAGTTGTTTTGTTAGAAAAAATAGTATGAGTTTACAAAATCTTGCTTAAATAACAAAGATTTATGTTTTAAAAGATAATTATTTTTAGTTTCTATTGAGTTTGTTGGGATCAGCATTGCTCTTTGCTGCTGGCAGTTATGGCACTCAGCAATAGCCATAGCCAGGCAAGCTTTGGTATATGGAAATCCTTGTTGTTGAGTCCTAGTACAACCTCTATCTATACCACCATAACTCATATATTCATGGGCCTATTGGACATTGACAAAGATGAATGGGTGAAAAGAGATTGACTGCTGTTTACAAAATAGTTATTCCATCTGCTTTGTTATTGAACTCCTCCTCTGCAGAATTCACCCTTTGATGAAGAATTACATGGAATGCAGATTATCTTATGTCTTTTACCAATTTTGAATAACCTAGCTACATATCTCTTCCATAAATGTCTTTCTTGCCAATTTTCCAACATATCCCTTCCAAATCTGATCATTTTTCTTCTATGCAAAATGCATGTCTTAGTTAGTGTTTCTGTTGCTGTGAAGAGACACCATGACCAAGGCAACTCTTATAAAGGATAGCATTTAATTGGGGCTGGCTTAAAGTAAAGAGTTCTAGTCCATTATTATTATGAACATTGCCTGACCTACCAAACTATAAAGTTGGACTTGCCTACCAGCAATCCATCATCAAATGGAAATGGTATATACATGACTAGGCCCAAACATGGTGGGAAGCACAGTGGCATGTAGGCAGACATGGTGCTGGAGAAGTAACTTAGAGTTCTACATCCAGATCCTCAGGCAGCAAGAAAAGAGAGAGTGACACTGGGCCTGGCTTGAGCATTTGAAATCTCAAAGCCCATCCCCAGTGACACACTTCCTTCAATAAGGCCACACCTACTCCAACAAAGCCACACTTCTAATGCCATTCTCTATGAGCCTAAAGGGGGCCATTTTTATTTAAGACTTCACTGGTGTCCTTAACAGTTGTCCAGAAGGGACTATAATGTTGTAGTTGTCTACTTCCAAGTGATGCCTGCATGTAAATCATGCCCTAGGCTCCTCTTACAAATTATAGGCCATCTTCTTTGAGGTCATGTATACATGTTTGGGGACATAAGATATTGCAACAAGAGTAGAACCATAGACAATTGGATAACTTCATGTAATTTGCTTATGCTTTCAAAATTTATTTGGGCCTAGTCATGTATATGCCATTTCCATTTGATGATGGATTGCTGGTAGGCAAGTCCAACTTTATAGTTTGATAGGTCAGAAAACATTTATAATAAGGAGTTCAAGTTGTATTGTAAATTGGTAACACATTGTCAAATGTTCAGTTTTTATTAAAGTGCACTAGCAGGCCATCAGCTCCTTCTCAAAGATAGACTAGTTGAGGATAACAGCAAGCCCTTGCTCCAGAATCCTAAGGGTGTTTGCTTGGGATTCACTTATGGAGGCCTGGCAAAGAGTCCAAACAGCATTTCTTTCTGCCTCTGACACCTTAGCTATCATTGGGTCTGCTGGATCACATGGCTTAAGCTCTCATAGTAACCTGGACCTGTTAAAAGTCTTCTCCTGCTTTAGGACCCACTGAAAACTAACCCTTCAGAGGGACTTGTGACTAAAGTGCAACAGGTATAAGCCAAAGGTTTGTAATGATACCAATTAAAAGGTTAGATACAGTTGTCCACACTGACATCCATGTTCACAGCCCAGCTTGCCCTTCTTCCCCATTCCTCAGCTCTCTCCTAACTGTCTTGCTGTTAAGCAGGGTCATGAGACTCATCCTTTCTGATGAGCCATAGCTGCTGACGTTCATGCCCATTCCTATTGCTGTTCCTTGGTCATTGGGATCCAATGTTTTCCAGATGTTAGAACTTCCTATATCAGCTGCACATGAGTACTATGAGGAGTGAAACCCACCAACCTAAGCTGGGGGTAATATGTGCAACAATCCATGTCTGTTGTGCTAACCCATTAAAATTTCAGGTTTCATTTTTTGTGACCACAGCATTATCTAACCCATTATGACTAATGCTAAATTTATAATCACATCTTGGTTATTCTGTTCTGAGCCTCTTGCTATTCTGAGCCTCCATTTTCTCATCTGTAAAGTAGAAATAATAGTGCTTAGTGCAAAACCCAGCTAATTGTTTTATCGACCTTGCTTGCTTGCCCACCTACATTCCAGAAATTCTTATTCTATTTCTCTGTGGACCAATGTTTCCAGCAGAGACCAGCCAATTAGAGGGGCATGTCTTCAATAGCACCCTGACTGGGATAGGTCTGTTACTTCCCCAGTTTAATTCCAGAATTGGTTTGCAGTTGTGAGAAGGAATATCTTTCTATCTTTCTGTATAAGCCTGGGTCTATGATATACCATCTTTCCCACTTACGAAAGAAGATAGTATTTGTGGGTAGTGATACACAGAACCAAAAGGTCCATTTAGCTTTGTACTTTTTCAATAAGACCTCTGTTTTTCTCTGCTTAAGGTAGCTTGAGTCAGATGCAAACAAATGAGTCCTGACCAATGCCTGTAACTTGCAGTTATTACAAGGATTAAATAAAGCAATGCATTCAAGTGCCTGTCACATTACAAAGGCTCTGGACATGACTGTTATTGTGGCTGAGGTTGGTTGCTAGGGGCCTGTATTCATGAGCTTAATATCTTGCTCATTCATGGGTCTCAATCCTTTAGGTAACGTTAAGATTTGATGAGCTCATAAACTGAGACCGTATTATTTTGGGCCCCATAGAATTTTCTCCACCTGGATGCATGTGGTTGCTTTGCCATTTGATGCCTTGGGGGGACCTCATAAGAAACAGCTATTTGGAAACTTTTATTGTATGTGCTTCAGGGATATTGTCTCCTGCTTCATTCAGAACCCCACCTACAAAGACACATTAAGATATTTTTTCTCAGACTTATATGGGAAGGAAAACTTGACTTTCCCTAAAGTGATAATTTTCCATTGTTTTACATCCCCATCAGAGAAGAGTGAAGTCACCTTGCAGGAGCTAGGGACATGGCTCTAAGCACAGTAAGCACACTTTCTGCTATTTTCTTTTAAAAGTTAATGTGATTTAAAAAATCATCTTCTTCATGATCTAGCCATGTTTATTTTTATGAACACTGTAAATCCTGCATCAAGTCATGCTGATTATTTCCAACGTTTATGTGAAATCTGTGGCTCCTCTTTGATAATGATGGTCAAAGTACAGAGGCTATAATTTAATTCTAGTCATTTTCTATTTATATTTAGCTTTCTATTTATGGTATATTCTCTTATGAATGTCTCAAATACTTTGTGGAAAAAAATAGGTTATAAATAAATAGAAACAGTCCTATAAACATAAAAAAGAATGGACAAGCTTGAAGTCATATCATATGAAGCACAGGATATCAGCTTGATTTCCTACTAACAGCTCTCCTACCCTCAACGTTAGTGAAATTAACACAGCTGAAAAAAGGTGCTTAAAATTGTAACAAAGAAAGTACAAAAAGTCATAGCTGATTTTCTCTGTGAAAACCCCAGATCCCAAGTCCTAACTTGAGAATACATCGATATCAGTGTTGGAGGACAGAGGCTAGAATCAGCATTGGAGAGAATAGGTCTATTAGTTTTTTGTTTTTGCAAAAGGTAACATACTTTGTTCCCAGAAGTTCTCATTGTAGCTTCAACTAAACACAGTGAGACAGCAATTATGCAATAACAGTATTTTTCCAAGGAACAACTGGATGTGAGTGAGCTGGTGTTTTGAATATCTTTAGAGGCCCTGAAGAGTTTACAGTTGCATAAAGAGAACTACAAATCCAACGAGTGTCAACTTCTTTGGCTCTTTTTCCCCTGAGCAAATACAATCCATTGTTCTGCATGAGACCTGGACCTTGCCTAGTCAATTTCCTGTTATAGTCACACGCTCTACAACTTTTACCTGTCTCCACTCTTCTTGAGATGAGAACCTTGCTTTTTGTTGAAGGTCACATTCTGGTTGTCTACATTTCTTCTTCATCAATTAAATTCTATGTTGTTGCTTAAGGCAAAAATTCTTAAAATGGAAAGCATTCAAAAGGTCTTTTTACCCACTGAAGAACACACACCAAGGTTTGAATGTTGGGTACTATTGTGGTTTGAATGAGAAATGCTCCCCATAGGCTCATGTGTTGGAATACTGTGTGGTGCTGTTTGGGAAGGTGATGGGGCTTTTAGGTGTTAGAGCCTTGTGGAAAGAAGTACATCACTGAGGGTGGGCTTTGAGAGTTTCTAACCTCACTCCGCTTCCGGTCTGCTCTATTTCCTGTATGTGGTTGAAGATGTGATCACTCAGCTTCCTGTTCTCAGAGCTGTCATGACTCCCTGTTTTTAGGGACACTCCCTAAGATCCATAAGCCAAAATAAATTCTTTCTTCTATAAGTTGCTATTGATACCAGTATTTTTTCACAGCAACAAAACATATTTTATATACAATTTTATGTGTCACTTAAAAACAGGAATGGATCTGGGTGTGCCTGTAACCTTGGCACTCAGGAGGCAGAGGCAGGAGGGATTTGGTGCAAATCTGGAGGCACTTTGGTCTACACAGTGAGCTTTAGGTCAGCTGGAGTTTTACTAGCAACACTCAGATTCAAAAAGCCAAAAAATAAGTAAAAACTAACAAATATATTTCATGATTTAATGAGATTAAGAGTCACTATGCAAGGGATTAATTTCCTATCATGATATCTTGTGTGTATTATGTGCTCACATACATGGGGGCATATTGTTTAATGGTTGATAGTGCATGTTTCTAAGTCAGAAATGCCTGGGGTAATTGTATGGTCTGATCTAAGAATCCAGACCTTTTCTATTAACTCTTTCCTTGCAAAAGGGATTCTAACATAGCAAAATATCAAAAAAATAAATAAATAAACAAGATGCTTGAATCATAGCAAACACTCAGTGAATACAGCCGTTTTCTTTGGGAAAGGAAATCAAGCCTTATTTAAGAGACTGTATTTGCTCATCAGGACCATTTCTCATTTTAATAATTTTTATTTCTCAAAACATAATATTTAAGAGTTTAAAAATTCATTCTATTTTCATGATTGAGTAGCATTACTCAACATTTTGGAATATAATCGAAAAATATTACAGGAATACTAAGGTGAGGATTTACCCAGGCTCGAAAACATGAACTTGATGGAAAACCTGCTAAGTGTTTCTTTGAAACATTCCCTGCCTCTTCACCTGAGAGCACATACGTGTACACACACAAACACACCTTTAGAAACATCATCTCCTAGGAGTTACAAATACTTCTTTACTACATAGTCTGGATTCACCTCTAATTCACCTAATTTAATTTTTGAATAGACTATCATCGAAGGAAGCCTGGCCACTGTCAGGTTTGATGTCACTTGTCCTTTCAAGCTATTTAAAACACTTCATCTTCTTCTCTGGCTTTAGTGTATCTAAGAATAATTTTTAAAAGATTTTTTTTTTGGCTCCATCAGTGAAAATCAACACCTGTTCATGTTGCTCATGTTACCAACTGTGGGCCTCCGTGCTTGAGTGATTGCTCAAATTGTGGTCCAAGTTCTTGTTTTTATTGGAAAAACACTTGTGAGGTAAGAATATGTAAGATAAAAACTATTTTTTAGTCTTAAGAAGGAAAGTAAGCTACAGTGTGCTAGAAGCTTCTAGATTGTCTACATGCAAGATTTTATATTATTTATATTATTGTATTTTACATACATGTTTGCCTGAATGTCTGTATGCCACATATGTGCCTGATGGCTGTAGAGTCCGGAAAAGGACATGTGATTCCCCTGAAACTGAAGTTGCAGAAGGCTGCAAACCACTATGTGGGTGCTCGGAATTGAACTGGGGTGCTCTAGAAGAGCATCCAGTGCTTTTAACTACTGAGCCATCATGATTTCAGCTCCTATGGATTGCATATTTTTAAAAGCAAAGCCAGAGACAAGATTGTATGTAAATAGAATTGGCATGAATATGTGTATAAAGGGATAATGGATTCTTTATTCCAAGCCTCCAATATTCCAGAACAAAAGCTAAAATCTAGAGGGATGTAAGGTTTGGCCAAAGTTCTCCAACTGTTTGACCACTTTCTATCCACCCTGGTGACAGGGTTAGGCCAGGATGTGACAGGCTCAGGGAACTGAGCATGAGGCAGCTGCTCTGTGACTACTTATTCATGCAAATGGCCAAGCTGCTTCTCTCCCACTCCCCCACAGGTATTGTGCTCAGAGGCCTGTCTTTTGCACTTCTTCTTTCCTGAGGGACTCTCCTCTCACTTCAGTGGGATAACTCTGCTGTCTAGTCACCGAATGGCTTAGAACAGCATGTCCAAAACTGCATTTTCTACAGGTTAATTGCTATTCTCTGGTGGAAAATAGCTGATGCTTGAGTGAGTTTTGAAAATGCCGCATTGAACAAACATATAAGATAATTTCCTGCAAGACTTCTCAGGGCCTTTATTATGCTAGTGTTCGGCCCTCAGTCCCTAGGAGAACATAAAGAACCAGGGCTATGTCTTCAGACTTACCTGACCATGGGCAGTTTTGCGCTAACTTCTCTCCAATCCCAGCGTCTGACAACAAATGAGGCTAAATTATTATCTGACCAGAGGCATTTGCATCTTAGTAAAGGATACTTAAGGAAGAGCATCCTTGTCTTGCTGATGCTCTCTTCCTCTTAGGCTATAAGATTTTGGGTTTTGCCAGGTGGTGGTGGCACATGCCTTTAATCCCAGCACTCGGGAGGCAGAGGCAGGTGGATCTCTGTGAGTTTGAGGCCAGCCTGGGCTACAGAGTGAGTTCTAGGAAAGGCACAAAGCTACACAGAGAGACCCTGTCTCAAAAAAAAAAGATTTTGGTTTTTGTTTGTGTTTGTTTTCAAGATTTCATGCTTGCATATAGCATACTGGGGTGACCCCCCACCACCACATTGCCTTTTCTTCTCCCTCTCCCACTCCTGTTGATACTCTTCTTCTCTCCAACTAGTCTGCTAGGCCCCTCCTACTTTCATGTGATTTTGTTGTTGTTGTTGTTGTTGCTGTACATACAGGTCTTGTGCAGGTGGTCACAGCTGCTGTGTGTCCATGATGGTGATGACTATGCCGTATCCAGAGGGCAGCATCTTATTAGTTTTATAGTCTTTTCCTGTTATCTGGCCCTCCTAGTGGGAACTGCCCACCTTTGGTGATGTTCCCTGGGCCTCAGGGTAGGTGACATGGTTGTCCCATTTAGGGCTGAGCACTCAACAGTCCTCTCTTCTCTGTGCTTTGACAAGTTATGAGTCTCTGTGTTGACTGTTGCCCACTGCCAAAAGAAACTTCTCTGACTGGCTGAGAACCACACAATTCTATGGATACAAACATAAATATTTAGAAGGCAGTTTAACTACATGTCTGTTTAACAAAATATCAGCAGTAGATTTCCTTGTGAGGCCTGGGAGCTCCCAGGCATAGGCTTTTGTCCAAGTTTATTGTACTGGATATGTATCCCCTTCAGTGGAGTAGGCCTCAGGGAATGTGAGCCCTTTACAGTCAGGACAAATGTCACTTACCTCTGAGTTTCCCAACACCTACTCCAGTGCCGTGTATAGCTCCTGGTTCATAGTGCAATGTTCGACTATGTTCATTAAATGAATCCACACAAAACCTTGCAAACCTTGTTGGGCTTACTTTGTACAGGTAGAATTTGAGCTACCACTGGCAACCACATCAGTCTATTCACTTTCTAGCCAATGATCCTAAAGTCCTGGGGCAAGAATTTCTAAGAAAAAAAAAAGCAAGAAAAATTGATAAGTAATTATTAAGAGAAATGTATTGTGATGGGCTTCCCATTCCATTGACCACTGAAGAAAGTTCGGTGTTTACTAGCTTTGTATGATTTGGCGGGGCAGCATCTGGACAACAGATAAGACTGGAGAAGCAAAATAATGGGGGAATTATGTGGGAAAAAGCTAAGTCTGAGAAGCCCTCTCCTAAAAGAGAAATGGAAATAAGAGAAGCAGCTGTCTTTGGGTGGAGGATAAATGAGATTTGTGTGTGTGTGTCCGTGTGTGTGTGTGTGTGTGTGTGTGTGTGTGTGTGTGTGTGTGTAACACATAACCAATCTCACACCCACCCAGACACCCTAATTCTCTGAAGATGACCTTGGACTTACGAACCTCCTGCATTCTGCTCCAAAGTGTCATGGTTATACATATGCACTTCTGTAACCCCTGTACCTGGTTCCTCTGTGCTTTCAGAGTTTGATGAAGCATCAAGGAAAATCTGGCAATTCTTTCCTATGCATTTCACCCCCGTCTTGGATATGCCCACAAAGACTGGGTTATGGGGACATAACAGTGTTTGAGTTACAAACCAAAAGGAAAAAGACGAGCGAAAAACAGACTCTTGGCAAGTTTCTGTGAGAGTCTCCTGAGAACGAGACTATCTTTCCTTCTGAAACAACTGCAGACAGCTTTAATTATCGGCTCCTATCCTGCATTGTCCCAGGTTGTACAAAAAGAGAAGCATGTGGTTGCCTTTATTCAAGCTTCTCTTGGGTTATTTTTTCAATATTTATGCACTATTCACAGAAGGTAATGGAAAGTTATTTGACAATGCACATACATCTCTATATGTTGAAAGAAAGATACCCGAGAAACAGAAAGTATAACAATCCTAATGCTTTCAGAATCATAACGAAGCTCCTTAACCAGGGACATCTCTTGGCAAAATGAATCAACAGGAACCTGGAATGTATTTTAGATTTCTTTAGTAAAATGTAGCTAGAAAAGCAGCATCAGGGGAGGCAGGAATGTGAGAGTTAATCGAAAAAGAGCTCAGATCTACAAGGGATCTTCTAAAGAGAAGACTGGAAATAGAAAGACGCAGATGTCTTCGGGTAGACTTTTACTAGGTCTCACCAAAGGATTTTATAGGATTCTGAATAATCTTATGTCAATAAATTATTTTGATGGTCTCAACTGAACTTCTCACAGACATCCCTGCTCTTGATCCAAATATAGCTGCCTTGTTTATCCAGAGAAGCAAGAAGCTCCAAGCTCTGAGATGGCCATCTGTAAAGTGGTATTGGGAGAATTTGCCCATTCCAAGTCTAGGGAGAGCTTGGTGCCTAGCACTTTCCCCTTCCTCACATAACACACCCGACTTTGTTCTTTATTATAGTGAGATTTTCTTAATAAAGAATAGAAGCGTTGCGAGATCCAGTTAGGGAGAAAGAAAATGAACTGGGAAGACTACGACCTGAATTCTAAAGTTTTATTCAGCTCTCTTGACATTTCTTTTCAGCTTTATATTAGTAACTATTGGTATATAATGGGTTTAATTATGACATTTCCATACATGTACACAATGTATTTTAACAATACTCGTACCTTCCATTATCCTCATTTGTCCCCTTACCACATCCACTGATCCTCTTCCTCTTCTCAGGTTGTCCTCCTTTCATGTCCTTGGAGGAGTATATGACCTAAAGATTTTCATCGGGGTTGAGTTTGGGAGCATGGGTGGAGAGATTTTTACAGGAGCAGGGCACCTTACCATTGGCTGCATCACTGAAGAAAATATCTCTTCCTCTCCCAGGAACCATAAACTGCCTATAAATCTTCACAGAGGGTTGGGACCTCATGAATCCTCTTTCTTTCCCTGGCAGCGTGTTGACAGGCCCTACCTTATTCAGGTCTTGGATGAAGGATCACGGAGGCTGTTAGTTCAAGAGTGCAATGGCCATGTCATGCCAGAAACGCAACATTCCACAACACTCCACCCCTCCCTCTGCCCTTATATTCTTTCCACCCCTTCTTCTGTAAAAAAAGAAGTCATTCTGACCAAAGCTAACAGCATTAATATATAAGGATAGACATACTTCTTTAGAAGGCAACCTGATGAGTGTATCATGCCCATTTAGCAAAACAACAGATGAAGCTTCCCCACCAGTACTCATGATATCCCCAGTCATAGAATTTTGACAAGGTTTACAGGTTTACAGTACCAGATGTGGAGTGGGCTTAAAATCCAAATCAGAAAGGGGCTGGCTACTCCCATAATACCCTTGCCACCACTGTACATCTTGCCGTGGCTGGTCTCCCTCAGAATTTCCCCAGTTTCAAAGAAAGGTGTAGCATGCAGGGTTCACAGTTACCATTTGACATTTCTTAAGCAGCTATAATGGGCCAAGAGATGAGGTTAAACGTATAAATGAGTATTCCACCCCAAAGGAAAAGAAGGATAAATGAAATGGAAGAGAGAGTGTGGGGGAGGGGAGGGCGGAGAAAAGAGGAAGATGTGGTGATATGTGGTAGAAGGGACAGCAGAAAAATGTATCCAGGCAAACAAAAAGAGAGAGACCAATTTAAGGTGGGGGGACCAATAGAGGGAAAGGAAAAAAATAAGAGGAGGCAAAAAGAGAAGGAGTAACGGTTGGGAGTGATCCCAGAAACGACAAGATGAGAATTTTTTGGGGGGGGGTATGGTTTCAATATCTTCTAAAGAGACTACCTAACAAGCAAGCCGGCCACATCAACTGTTTTCAAACTGTGTACAGAAGAATGGAGAAAAATGTGTGCTTGGAGTTAGAAGGCATGCCGAGTTCTGAGGATTTCTACATCCACTCAGTGAGTTAACCTCAAAGGTTATCATGGGGCTTTGCTTTGGGAAGTAAAAGCAAAAACAAACACCGGTGTCTTCTTCTAATGCAGGATTTTTCCTGTCTGGAAAGATGCTTTTCTTCAGCTCTTGTTGAGCCAATTCATAGTCAGTCAAGTCCTGGTGTCTATATGTGTTTATTAAAATAAACAAGGAGGTTGAAAGTAGTAGATTAGAGCAGATAAAACTGTCTGATTTATATTTGATGCATCTTATTATTCTGGAAACTGTTTAAGGTTTAATAAAAATTTGGAATTCGTATATATTTTGTAATATAAATGAATGAGCAAGGAAGGTATCTAGATGTTTGCTGGCCTACCCCAAGGCTTATACTGAATGTGTCTGACAGCACTGGCTTCTAACTCCAGGTATCTGAGGTAGGTGTTATTTGAAAGTCTGTATCTATTAATAAAGGACAATTTCTTATAATTGGTCACCGCCTGAAAGAAATGCAGACAAGGGAAGGGGTGTTGGGAAAATGCCATTGTTCTTGCTACCATGGGCATTTAAGACTCCTGTCCACAAGAGCAAATTGGTGAGTCAAGATCTTTGGTCCCCTCTTTTCTCTGTGTTAGCATGTCTGAGGATGAAGGGAATTGTGACTTTTGTCCAGCTGTGCCCAATACTCAAGCATTCAACAGAAAGAGCAATCATATTGGTGGAATTCAGTACTGGGGAAATTCTGTGTGCTGGGAGGGAGGCCACCAATTCATCTCATATACATTATTTCTCCAGGAAACACAGCATAATTGAGGACAATTTTCCACCATGAATTGCATCATTAGCTAACACAGGGAAAGTGAAATGCTGTTAACTTTTCTTTTTCTTCTACAAAGCTGATGAGCTGAAGAAAATAGAAATGAAAAGTTTAATGCCATATTTTTTTCTTTTGCCAAGGATATATGTTGAAAATCAGAATCAAAACACTTTTACACGGTAATAGAAATCCCACATTTTAATACATTGCCATGCACATAAGGAATCAAATAATGCAGAATACAAAATAGTCAAATATACAAAATGATAAAGCCGATTTTCAAGCCTGATAGAGATCATGCTCACGGATACGAGTGGGCAGAAATCTGTACAGTTTTATTTTTTTTATCAATTTAAAAAGAGTCATGCCCCTTCCCAGTCTTCATGAAGAAAACCCAAAATAGAAAGAAATATTCTAAGAAAATATAAAGGAGACCCAAAGGGAATTGGCAAGTTGGTAGCTGCTCAAGATACGTAAGTCAGTGGCTCAAAATTGTGGTGCACAATGATTCTTGTGTTTAGAGGAGAAATATTTCTAAACATCTGGTACCGTGGAGCCCGGGAAGGTGGACTTCCAACGGGAAAGGCACTCTTGTTTATGCCACATAACTTCATGTGTTTTTCTAACTCTGGGCCTGGAATCCTTTCTGGAGTGAAAAAGAAAAGAAAAGAAACAAGTGAACAAAAGAAAAGGAAGAAAAAAGCAGAGCAATTGTGGGTAATGGATAAGGGAAATTCCTATTTAATGAACCAGTCTTGGGAGACCAACACAATTAAGACCGCTGTGTTCACTATGCACTTAAGGAAGCTATAATGTCTACAGTCTCCATAGACTACTATGTTATGAAATGTGCTCTTTAGTCATGCTGGTCAAAGAATGAACCAGTCTTTTTTTTTTTTTCCTCTAATCTGATTTGTTCCCTCAGACTTTGTTATTTTGGGGGAGAGTTATTTTTCTATTTTTCTTCTTTTCATTTTTGTAGTGCTGGAGGTTGAACATGGGTCCTTACATGTGTTAGGCAGGCACCCCACCACGGAACTACACCGTTCACCCCCTCAGAGTCTGCAGAGCACATTGCTGTTCTGTTTAATCTATATCAAATGATTTTTTTTCTTATTTCTTTTCTAGAACAAATGCTAACATGCAATAGTGCCTGATCAAGGAAGTCTGCCTTGTCTATGTAATTCCTGATGCCCCCAGCTTAGAAACTGCACATGCTCTGTGGCCTTGTTCAGGCTGAAGGTTGGGAGTCTTTGCCTGTACCCATCTCTGGGTAGGTCACTGTTCTCTGAACCTTGGAGAGGAGGAGTGGAGGAGATAAGTGGATGGTGCCACTGAAAGCTCTGGAGAACATCTCCTGTATCTCAGAAAAAGCCTATGTGTGTGTGTGTGTGTGTGTGTGTGTGTGTGTCAGTGTCTGTATATCTGTGTGTGTGTGTGTGTGTCTCTGTGTGTTTGTCTGTGTGTGAGTCTGTGTGTCCAGCCATTTGTGTGTATGTGTGTTCACACACACACATGTAAAATACCATGTATTACTTTCTCATACTTCCTTTTCTTCTTTTAATCCCAGAATGGAGGCTTGGTAATAATAGTTTTTGAAGGAAAAAAAAACCCAAAAATGAGGAACAGTATCATTAACAAAGCCCATAACCCAGTGTGCCATGACAATTATCCATAAATATGTGGCATGGGACAACTTTACCCATTAACCCCTTCTAGTCCTCAAACAACCCTGTCTGCTGAGGGACAGAGAGCATCCCAGAAAGATGAGGACCCAAAGCCCCCAGCAATTGCTATTAGCCCACCATTCTTGAATTCTGAACAGTTTCTTTCCCTTTATCAGCGAAGCGCCAATCTCTTACAAAGTCCTAAGAATAACGTAAGTATATAAACTACAACAGATCGATAGTTTCTTTTCTCAGGTGCTTTTTACTGCTAATCTGTAATTTTGTTACAATATTGATCTTTTCTAAAATTTCGTGTAAAGCTATTTAACTCAGTGTCTAATAACATTAAATAGTTGGATTAACTAGAACTACGGTCGTGTGGTTTAGCGGCGCAAGAGTTGCAGTCGAATTGGTTTCCAAACATTTGCGCTGCCTTGGCTTTTCGGCGGCAGACAGGCTTCTGATCTCGTCATCACTGAGATGGATAATGCAAATGAAGGGACTCGGTCTTACTCAGATCTCTGCAATGTGAGCTTCTTCTACTAGCCAAACCCCAGTGTCCTCCAGCATGGCGTTCTTAGGACAGTGCTTTTCGGCTGGGAGATGAAAGAAAGCCCCGCCATTGCCCCGTGTGAGTGCAAGTACAAGTATGGGGTCAACACCCTTCCAGAGGCTAAGACTTCTGTTGCTGGTGATCTGAGGTAGGAGTGGGCTCCAAGCATGAAAAAGATGGCCCTGGGGATGTGATTCACGAGTGGAACCCTTGGCTTAGCAGGCCAGAGGCCCTGGATTCAATTTCCAGCACTGTTAAAAAACAAAACAAAACAAAAAACCAACCAAAAACCAAAAAATCCGAACAAACAAGGATGGAAACAAGGCTCTAGCAATTTGAACATAAATAGCCATCAGCCACTAACATGACCTTCAAGGTTTCTGTCAGTAACCAGGGGTCTTTTCAATTGATTAATTTATCAAGACAAGATCTCATGCAGTCCAGATTAGTCTCAAAATTGCTATGCAGTCCAGGATGACCTTGAACTCTTGGTCCTCCCTTGCCTCTTTCTCTCCAGTGCTGGCAAGACAGGCATGCACCACTCTACCTGGTTTAGGTGGTGTTAGGGATCCAACTTAGGACATTGTGCATGCTACCAAATTAATAACGCTACCAAAATTAATAATATCTCCAGCTCCACCAAAGGCCTTTTTAGAACTGGCACATGCTTCACTTCTGCAGCTGATATGTGAGGAAACACATACTTATCTTGAGTTAACTGCATGGGATCCAGACAGGGAATTGCCCAAAACCTCCTGAGTCTGTGGTCAGCTCCCAATCTGGTTGGCTTTGATTTCACAATCTTCAAACCCGTAACAACACTGAAATTCCAAGCCCTAGTTTTGTATTTATGCTTGAACATGGAGTCTAGCTAGTGTACTTAAAAGGTCTTTATGGTCTTTGTGCTGTTTTAGAAGTTGGGGTCACTTCTCAGGAGATGGCAGTAGAGCATGCTCCATTTGTAGGTGGGATAGAAACAACCTCTAAAGTGCCCAAGGTGTTGAATTGGAGGCAAAATTAGTTTCTCCTTCCCAGGTGAAATAATGATCTACTATAATAAGAATTCTTGCTATAGAATTTTGTTTCAGCTTAAAGTATTTTAATGTATTTTTGTAGAACTTGAGATGGTGTGGTAGTGATTAAATGAAACTTCACAAAACAGATTTGTGTGTGTTCTTTCAAAACACTTAAAACTGGAATTCTACGTTTGATAACTATGTCTATGCTAATAAGGAAAGAACTGTGTGATTCAATTATTTATTTCCTTTGATCCAAATGATTGAATTCTAAAAGGTTGTGAACATGATGGCAGGCAACCAGCACTCTCCAGTGTTTCAGTTAGTTACTCTAGGTGTGAGTACCTCCAAGTTGGGTGAAATTTCTTTCTTTTTCTTTTGGTTTTTCGAGACAGGGAGTTTCTCTGTGTAGCTCTGGCTGTCCCAGAACTTGCTCTGTAGACCAGGCTGACCTCAAATTCAGAGATCCACATGCCTCTGCCTCCTGGTGCTGGGATTAAAGGCATGTGTCACCACTGCCCAGCTCAATACACTTCTTAGCATTTCAGCAGAGCTGCTAGGCCAACACCAGACACTTTGGGCAGAAAGGCCCAGTTCTAAGATCCGTTCTATGGCTACTGGAAATTTCTGAGGTTTGGAAAACAGCAATAAAACAATTGATTGACACAAATTCCCCAAACCATTAGCTCCAAAATTTGAAAATGTTATGTGATCGGAAGGCATGTCAAAAGACCAACAACGTTTGGTATCATTCTATCTGTTGACTTGTGAATCAGCAAGAGTCCTGTCACCAGTGACTTTTAAATGGCAGCCAGTATAGATTGCCGGTGTCTTTTAATGCTTGAAATAAGTATGGAAGGGGGTTCAGATGGGAGAATTCTTGGGTGCTTATGGTTCTTAAGTAGCCCTATATGGTAAATGAAACAGTTTTTATAAAACCTTGAGTGACCAGGTTTCACTACTCTGCAGAAGTCATTGCTTTGTCATTTGATGTGAAGCAGAGGACCAGTGCTGGTCCATGCCTGATGGTCTTTCTCTTTTTCATTTTGGCACCTAAATTTCATGGGTCACATTTTAGAGTTTAGAAACAGCCCTTGTCCCTTCCTACTTCCTCATCCAGGATTGTGCCTCTGAAACTGAAGTGATGGACAGAAGGCATCACCATGGATATTGACCCTGTAGCCACCTTCACAAAGGCACACTTAGTCTTTTATTTTTCCCCTCACTCATAGCTTTCCAAGTCTATTCTGTATTCCAGCTAACAGACATCACCAGAGGAACATAACTGAATCAGCCTTCATTTACCTTTAAGCCCCCAGAAGTTCTGTCTATTGGTAAACCAGAGTTCACAGGACCATGCTCTGGCTCTAGGATTAGACCCAGCTCTAAGGAGATTGAGTTGGAGGCTTGCTTGTCTTTGAAATAGAGCCCTCAGCTGTGCTCAAGTAGATATGTTTCCCGGCCTGCCCTCCTCTCTAATCCTGCTGGCTTTGTTCTAATGGTCACCACTGACCAATGACTTTCTGGAGATGAAAATGGGGGTCCCACTGCTGCTTGAGCTGCATCAAGGTCAAGCTTAAGACTCAATTTTTAGTCAGGAAGGGGAAAAAACTGGTGAGGGCTCTGTGGTTCTGTTCGAGTTCTTTATAGAATACTTGAAATATACCTATAGCATTATGTGAAAGAAAGAGGTGAGAAGAAAGAAAAAACATCACACACACATAAAATAAACAAAAAGTGGGATGGAGGGGGTTGGAGGAGATGGGATGAATAAAAACAGCCTTTAAAGAATAAAGGAATTTTTGTCACTTTCAGAGATTTGATTTTTAAGTCTATGGCAACTTTAAGTCTAGTTGTCAAGTAGCAAAATTACTCTAAAGAAGACGGAAGAAAACATTGAAAAGAATGAAGCTGCTAATGTGTGGGGGAGAGGTTTGGAATAAAAAAATGTCTTAGGGGTGTCTTGAAAACTTTACTTCCTTGAGACTTTTATTGTGCTATCCAAAACTAATTATATGACATTTGCAGACAAAGAAAGCATTTAGGGTGTGTGAGGTGGATCCATTAGAGGTTCTCATCCTTAGTTTATATTCACAGTCATCCTTCATCTTCCAAATGGCATGTTCTCCTCAGTACTGAGGATTGTATGCCTCTGTTTGGGCAGCTGCAGAATGACTCTGGAGAGAACCTGGCATCTTTACCCGTATTGTGGAGGTAGAAATCGAAATACTGGGTATACATGTCACGGAGCAAGCACAGGGATTTGAAGGTGAGCCACATCCCATAAAGAAAGTTGATGGTGTCCCTATCCGTCCTAGGCAAGTCTCAAGCTACTAGCACGATTTGCTTTCGACCCCAGCAGAACCATGGTGCTCTGCATATTTAAATTTGATTTTGGATGTGAACTGAGCTATTCCCCTCAGCACCCCGGAGAATCTGATAATTATTCATTTCAGTTCATTCCCAAGAGTGCCTTTCCTGCATAAGTGTGAGTGTCAGCCTTTTTGTAAAATGGGTAGTACAGGTTTAAGAAAAAGGAAAAATTAAAGCCTCAATCATTAGATATTAAAACATTTACCCCTTAGCTCCCCATATCTCCTGTCCTACAAAACAAAACCCACCACAGATATGCCTGGGTTTCTGGAAGATAAAATTGCACCCCCCCAAACACACACAACAAAGCAAGAAGTAACCATGGGGCAATCTCACAGAGGGTCTCCATACGAGGAAGCCGAAGGCTGTGAATGAAATCATTTCTCCATTTTTTCTGGTTTTGCTTGTGCATGCACAGATGTCATGCCACCATGTTTCCAAACCTATAATGGTTTCAAACAGAGGTTGACAGTTTGGACAACAGTACGGGCTCATATGCACATATGTGGGTTGTGCCAGACATTAAGGCATTTTTTTAGAGACACCATTTTCAACTGGGCCTTCATTTTCCCTTTTTCCATTTTCATCTTTAACCATTATCTTTCCATAATGTTACAGTATTCCTCTGACTCAAAAAAAAAAGAGGCAACTTTTAAAAAAGTCATTCAGATTTTTTTGCAAAAGCCAAAATGACAATAGCCCATGATCATTTAGTGGACATCTGCCCTAGAATGGGCATCCAGTTCTCCAAGGGTTTTAGCAGGAGTGTCATGGACTATACCAGTTTATTCTCAGCTACAATATCCCAGCACCTGGCAGGGTTTATAGGATTCATTAGAACCAATTCAAGATCTTTAGGAGTAGTTATAGAATTGGCATTTCAGAGAATTGAGCATAGTGATAAACAGTAGTATCTATAGGAAAGATGGAAATACACTGGGGTGGGCATCGAGGATAGCAACTGGGAGCTGCTATGGGAAGCTCCGATCAACTTAGCTGGCTGGTCTAGCAAGGTTCTGTATGTGTTCCCAAGCTGCTCACTCATTGAGAAATGGGATCTGCCTGCTGTCTGTCATGAACATTTTCCTTTGTTTCTCTGACAAGGTGAGGGTGGGTGGGTGGGTGTGGATCTCTCAATTCAGTTTGTACTGTGGGAAGAGAGTAGTGTTGGAGAGAAAAAAATCATTCAATGGAAGCAGTAGGAGTGTGCCTTACATACTAGAGTTGACCCAATACAGTTCTTGGCACATGGCGGTCCTTCAACAGATGCTTGCTGAATGAAAAGAAAGAATGAGGGAATGCATAGACCCTGCTTCTGGAACTAAGGCAAAAGGATGGGTCATAGAGCAGGGGTGTTGGCAGCCTGGGTTTGGATTACCAGTTTCAGCTTTTTAGACAATTATGGTCTGTGGTAGCTTTGATGGTTCTGGTGGTGATCTGTGAAAAGCCCAGACCTCATGTTAGCTATCATTTCTCTGAGTTCCTATTAGGAGGTTCCTTTCTAGTCACATCTGACAGGAGCCATCCTGTGGAGAGATATCTTATGTGTATCACATTCAGGTCTCTCCACTTCCTGAGACTTCAAGCGGAGACAGAGAATGACTGTTTGGAGACAATGCGAAATGTCTTGCTTGCGTACGCTGGACGGGTACCAGAAGTTGTTACCTCTATTTTAAATATTAGTCTCTGATGCCTATTGGTCTCAGGTTAGGTTAGTGAGTGCTCATAACGCACTTTGCTGAGGTTTGATTCAGCCAAGATTCAATTTCCAGGGAAAAGATGCTAATGTATCATAAGGGGGCAATCAATATGAATGAACAGTTCTCCAGTGTTCAGGTAAGCAACCACTGAATGGACAGGTTTCCCAGGGCTGTGCTTTGTTGTTAGACAGAATTACAAAAAGTTATATATACATCCAGGTAGTATTAAAGGGGAAGAGTAAGTTCTATGATGAGGAAGAAACCTAGTGTGGGCTGAATGTTTTACTTCTCTAGGCACACAGTGGGGGTCATTTGATGCTTCTCTCCAGAACTGTGATTTAAACTTGATCTCTGGAAGTTTTCCTAAGTGTGGAAGTGGGACCACTAAGGAAGGTTGCATTCTGCTGCTCTCGGCATCAACCCACAATGGTCTTTGTGTTTGGAAGATCTCCTATATAGAAGAGTATGTATGCATCGGCCAAAGAGAAGCAGGCTGTACAGAGTGTCATGATGTCATGTGTTAAGTTGTGCCTGGGTACAATGAACCAAGACTTCAAATAGTTCAGTCACCAGGCTTGCTAACTTCTACTTCCCTTAGTGCTATAAGTAATCTGGTTATCCAGTAAAGTGTCAGCAAGTGAAATCTAACAGTATTGTGGCCATATTTACACTGATGAACCACAGACAAGTGGGAATATACTAGGAGTGGACTTTGTCTTGGACAGTCTGAGCCAGAAATAAGACAAGATTTATAAAGAAAAGAGAAGACATTTGTTCTCCTACGTGTATCAAATGTGCTATTTCATCTCAGTGTAGTGTTCTCATATAAAGTGCTTCAGCATTGGACAGAACACCTTTGGACATTGTAACTAACATAGTCAAGACACGTTTACATTCCTACCAGGGTATAATATTGTGAACCCTTCCACTGAGACTGCAGAACTCCTGTATTTTTTTTTCTAAAACATCATGCCATCTGAACACTTAATGAAATAATCCAGTAGTTTCCATGCTAAAACAGGACTTCTAGTGAAGGGCACAGACAGAGCCCAAGGGGGGAACTTGAGTTATGCACAGTGATGAAAACTGGAAGCAATTTTCCAGCTAATGGTCTGCCAATGACCACTTGGAACGAGTTGGCACTGTATGTTATGCACCTCATTTGAAAATCCACTGCAAACCAAGATTTTTTTCCTCCCAAACTTCATAATCTTGACCGAATAGGCATTTTCTCAGTTAATCCAGTTAATCTGTCAGTGCTCCAAGGATCTCTTCTGGCAGTGCCATCTCTGGGGAAGAGGCCATGCTCATGCCCACGGGCAGGACAGCAGCTTGCAAGTCTGACATGTTTATGGAGAACCCTCCGCTGAGGCTGCAAGAAAGGAAAAAAAAGGGGGGAAGGGAAACATGGTTAATGACTTTCTTTATAGTCCCACATACCAACATGTAACAATTATCTTATTTAAACAAACCTTAACACCCTTAGGTCAAAGAGAAAGGGCTAGCCAAGATGAGGGTTACTCAACTCAGGATGGATTAGTGGTGGCTTGTCCTGAAAGATCCTTGCACCAGTTGGCAAAACACGGAAGACGCCCATTTCAAGAGCCAGGCCACATTGCCTGGAATGGAGGGCAAAACTGGGTCTTTGGACCTGGCCTTCAGCCCCTTGACAGGGGTGCAGGCTGGGAATTCATCTCATTTTTTTAGCGCTGCATGCATGTACCAGCTCGGAGGCACTATGAGTCTGGAAATGGTGCAAAACGTGTGTGTGTGTGTGTGTGTGTGTGTGTGTGTGTGTGTGTGTGTGTACAATTTCATTCATTAGGGATTCTTGAATAAAGTCAAGAAAGAAATATTAGAAGCAGTATGATTAGGAGCTCCCAAGTTTGCACATTGAAAACTGAGTGAGTTTGGGGCAAGAAAGAAAAAGTCATTCAAATCTGACTACAGGTTAGAACTATTTGAAATGTAGTCCTGCTTTCAACTTTTGAAATTCTGGAATAGATATATTTTCCTTGTTTTAACTTTCTAATTTTCCCATTATTTTATCTGGCTACTCCACACAGTTCTCTACACACAGGTCCTCAATAATTCATTATTATGAGTATACATGAATGCTTTTTCTAAGAATTCAACATTAGTTTTATTTAATATACATAAAATTATTGAGTAACAGCAGGAGTTATTGATGGAAAAGAAGTATTCCTAGGCTTCTGAGTCCAAGTGGCTTTACAAACTATAAGAAGATACACAATTTGTAAGAAAGTGTTTGATTAAAACAAAAGGTCCTCTTGTAAGTATATTAAATGTCAAATAGTAACACACACTTCTGATAAGGTTGTTATGTGAGCAGAATGTTAATATGTTGCTCATGGCATTGTAAACTGGAAAAATAACATCCATTTATTTAACAATCATTAAAGATTTATATTCCCTGATCTAGGGATCCCATTCCTAGGAGTGGACCCAAAGGAAAAATATGAAAAATAAAAGAAGCTGTGTGCGAAAATCTGTAACCTAGAGGTTATTTATACTACAGAAAAAATTGGAAAGAAGTCCATTGTTGAAAATTTAAGTTAAGCAAATTATCGTACATTAATAAGATGGATGATTAAGTGACCATTAAAATAATGTTAATTTTGATGATTATATAGCAATAGGATAAACAGTTATGATACTATAATACACAACATAATATATGCATAAACAAATGGTAAGTGAAAAATAACTAGTGTTATTGTTGAAATACTTTGCAAAACAGTAAGAAAAATTAGGCTCACTATGTGCACACTCCCAAACAATGATTCACTAATGTGTCATGGTAGTTGACATTCACTAGTACTATTTGGAAAAATAATACTTCATACTTTCACACAGTGATGACACTCCTCTGTCGTTGAAAGGAGAAGAAAGAGAGACTAATGTGGGGGAAAACATCCAGGTCAACCTATAAGGAAGCCCTGAAGCACAGCATAGATTTCATGCAGACTGACACAGCAGAGCACAATATTCTTGAGGCTGTTGTTACAATCAGATCTGGGAGATGTATGTCCTTGGGAAAAAGCCAACAAAATAAAATTCAAACAGGAATAATGACAGTTAAAGACTGATCCCTGCTGAGTTACTAGACTTACACCTTTGTGTGGAAATTGCAGTAAGGTGTATAATACAAATACCTGTGTTGTCTACATGGGTTTCTAAGAGCTCATGGAGGGCAGATGTGTGTGTGGCAGGCAGATATCTGTGAGTTCAAGGCCAACTTGGTCTAACAATCAGGTACCAGGACAGCCAGGGCTACACAGAGAAGCCCTGTCTCAAAACAAAACAAAACAAGACAAAATGAAAAAAAAAACAATCAAAAAAACTTGGATTGTAGTCTTTTTTTAAATCACATATGCTCAATGGCAGGCTTTTCTGTCATCATTATAGATTTTTTTAAATGCAATGATTTATTGTGTCTGTGTATATATGTATATGGGCATGCACATGCCACTATCAATGTTTGGAGGTCAGAAGATACCTTGAGGTAGTTGGTTCTCACCTGCCATGTAGGACCTGTGGATAGAGCTCAGGTTGTTAGGCTTGGGTGCACATGCCCATAACCCACTCAGCCATCTCTCTGGCTCTCACTAGAGATTTCTGTTATCATGCCCAGAAGTCATAGCTCAAAACCTACATAAAGGAAGCTGGGGTGGTGGCTCAGTGAATCTTTATATACTTGCCACTTAAGCATAAGGGCCTGAGTTCCCGAGTTCAGACCCCCATCACTCACATAGAGGCTGGGTTCTTTGCCAGGCATGGTGATTCATTTTTTTAATCCCAATGCTCAGGCAGCAGAAGCAGGTAGGTCTCTATGAATTTGAGGCCAATCTGGTCTATAAAGCCAACTCCAGTCCAGCCAGAGTTGCACAGTGAGATTCTATTTCAAAAACGATGTCATTGTTTTTCTCTGCTGAGTAGTACTCCATGGTGTATATGTACAACATTTTCTTAATTTATTCTTCAGTTGAGGGGCATCTAGGTTGTTTCTACATTCTGGCTATTATGAGTAATGCTGCTATGAACATAGTTGAGCATGTGTCCCTGTGGTATGATTGAGTATTTCTTGGGTATATGCCCAAGAGTGGTATAGCTGGGTCTTGAGGAAGATTGATTCCCAGTTTTCTGATAAACTGCTGTACTGATTTCCAAAGTGGCTGTACAAGTTCCCACTTCCACCAACAGTGTAGGAGTGTTCCACTTGCTCCACATCCTCTAAAAACAATGAATAAAGCTTGGTGTATGGTGTGTGTCTCAGGCCTTGGAGGCCAGAGGCAGGAGGATTCCTGGAGCTCACTGGCCAGCCAGTCTAGTTAATCTATGAGCTCCAGGTTCAGTGAAACCTTGTCTCACAAATAAGATGAAGAACAATAGAAGAAGACTTGCACCCCCAACCTCACACACATATGTGCACAAACATGAGGCACATACTCACATGAATGCACTACATGAGTGGGGCTGACGATTTGCTCAGTTGGTACAGTAGCTTGCCTAGTATTAAATGAAGCCCTGGGTTCAGTCCCCAGCACTGCATAAATTCAGTGTGGTAATATACACTTATAACCCCATAGAGGCGGAGACAGGAAGATGAGAAGTTCAAGGTCATTCTTGTCTATATAGTAAATTTGAGGGCTAGGTCTGCCTACATGAGATCTAGTCTCAAAAGGAAAAATAAAGGAACAAAATTAAAATAAACATTTAAAGAAGCTACATTTGGTCAAATGCAAACTGGAACTTTGCATTTGGCACCTTTGGCTCTGTTAAGTGGCAAGCGGATCATCTTTCAGATGGTATCTGCTTTGGGCTCCAGCCCCCTGTGCGGCAGCTATCCCAGAGTCTTCAGTCACCATGTTCACTGCAATGATTCTGGCCTATGCTCCAACTTCTTTCTTCTCAGATGTTTTCTTTGTATACCTCTGACACCATGAATACCAACTCCTCCATCTTTCAGGATCTCCTTCCTCCAGGTGTCACCTTCTTTATGAAGCTTTCTCTCTTTCTAGAAACAGGTAAGAACTCCTTCCTGTGTGCTAGTATGGCTTCTTAAACTTTGATCACCAAATCCTCGATAAACACTTTATTTAATACAATTATCACCACCTCCCTTTAAACTCAGGGATATGTACTTGCCAGGCAAGCATTCTAGCAATAAGCAATGCTTCAACCTTCCCCTTCAACTTTTTGAAGGCGATGCCATATCTTATTTGTGTCTTGTTAAAACATTATGCAGTATCAGATAGGTAGTCAGTGCTTAATATGTAGCTGTGAAATTAAGAAGGACATTCTGTGGGAGAGGACTCATTATTTGGTTGTTTAATCTAGTAATGAAGTTTGTGTTCTTGGAGTCAATCATATTTGATCCAGAGTATGGGATAAGTAGGGACGCTTTTCAAACCCAGTAGCCAAGAGCACGGGTTCTGGAAGACCCCCTTTCACCCCCAAGGCTCATCCCTTACCAGCTGTGTGATATAAAAACCATGAATTTTTTTTCAAAACTCAGTTGCTTCATCTTTAAAATAGGTCACATCATCTCTTCCTAAACGAGTTGCCGTGATGAGGAAAAGAAGAAGGGTGCTGTACACCATGCTTAGCAAATAAGAGATAACCGATGAGTGAGCGACAGTATTGTATTATTATCACAAGTTCCCAAAGTTCCTTTGGGACGTCAGAGATACAAGTATCTCCTTGTTCAAGGGCTAGGAAAAGAAACACAATGCCCAGATGTCAGACCTTTGTACCCTTTCCCCACTGGCCAGGCCACTGTCACTGTATTCTGGTACCACTCTCCTCTAGATTAGTGCAGACTTCAGACAGTTGCCTGATAACAACGGGAGGGTCTGACACTTCAAAGGCAGGAAATGACTTGCCTGGCAGGCAGCAGGCAGCCTGGCAGAGGGCTCAGGAACAGATTTGGGACTTAAGTGTTCAGCTTTTACCTCCTTTCACCCCAGCAACAGGGGATGAAGGCTTGGCGTGTTTGGAAGAAAGATTCTGTGTCAGGTCACTCCACATCTCATGATGCGAGAGGGGCAACTATGACTTTTCCCTTGCAAGGGGGCGTTTAGTGTCTTCCATTCAGAAAGAAAGGAAAGTGTCTTTGTGAAAGAATGTGCCTTTCATGGAACTCAAGTTCGAGGTCATCGGTGTGGGCCCAAATTGCTCCCGGAGATGTGTTTGTAATTTATAGCAGGTGTGAGTGAGTGCCACAGTTGCTCAACCTAATAGCCAGTAAGCAGGTCTAAGATTTACTGAGCAGGCACCATGGGCCAACCAAGACTTTACAGACAACTATTTGCCGGAACTCCAGTGCCATTTTGGAGGTCTCCATCAGTACATGTTCAGAGGAGGGTAGGCACATGAATTCGTCACTACTCTGTGGCTAGAATGCACAGGGCTGAGACCAGAACTCAGATCTGCTGTCACTGTAAGTTTTTTTTTTTTTTGAGACAGGGTTTCTCTGTAGCTTTGGAACCTGTCCTGGACTAGCTCTGTAGACTAGGCTGGCCTCGAACTCACAGAGATCCACTTGCCTCTGCTTCCCGAGTGCTGGGATTACAGGCGTGCACCACCACCGCCCAGTCGTAAGTCTTTCCTAATTAAGAAAGAATGCACATTGGGAAAAGGAATTCTCTAACTCCAACAGGAAGAGAGAAAACAAGTAATTATGTCATGTAAAAGAGTTTTCATTATTGCAAACCTTAGCTATGAAGTGCTGGAGAAGAGGTTTAGCCTACAGAAAGCTAGTTCATTTCTCTTTTAACAGTTTACAGTCTTTCACAGTATGGCTGAGTGGTTCTCAAATGAGTACAGTTTTGCCCCAGGGCAGACAACTGGCACTGTCTGGAAGACATTTCTGGTTGTCACTCATGGAGGTTACTACTAGCCTCTCGTGAGTCGAGGTCAGGACACCGCTAAACACTTAGGAATGCAGAGGCTAGCTCCCCAACAAAGACTTCTCCAGCTTGAAATGTCAAACGTGCTGAGGTTGGTTTAGCAGACACAGATCTTTGCTTATTTTCTATTCTTGGTTGTGAGCCAAATATATCACTCTCAAAATAGGTCAAGATAAAAACCAACCTAAGTGGGCCTCTTATATGCACAGGAAATAAGGCTAATTTCAAACCTCACTCCCCTCTTCTATTCATCACTTTCTCATTTTATTTGATTTTATATTCAATGCAATCAAAACCTTTAAAACCAAATCACTTCTAACTTCTAGAACCCTCACAGGCATGCCATTATAAGAATCAAGATCGGATGATTTAGACAGGTATGCCCAATTAATTAATTAGTATGCATGCAAGAAGTTATAAGAGGAGAACAAGGGATGACTAATGTGAACACAAAACTAAGGCTTTTGGTAGGAGATACTATATGTGGTTTGGGTGGTACTCGTCCATTTTTATCACTCCTTGTCCCCAAGAGACTTAAGAGGGTATCTTCTCACTGAGAATGTAGTTAAGGAATCAACTTTACCCTCTGGCTATGTGAAGATGGAGGTCAGATTCTCTAACAAGGTGGTGTTGGAGTAGCACAGAACTTGTGTGACGAGGAACAATTAAACTGAATATATATATGCCTGTAACTTCTCACATGTCCTAAGAAAGGGGAAATTATCATCCTGTGAAAGTTAGCTTTTTGTGTCAACTCAACTAAGCTACAGGGTGTCCACATATTGGTTAGCCATTATTCTAGTGTCTCTATGAAGATATTTGTGTGAGAGATCAATGTTTGAGTTGGTAGGCTGGGAAAAGCTAATGGCCCTCCATAATGGGGGTAGGCTTCCAATTTGAATAGGCAAAGGATTGAGTAAGGGATCATTCATGTTTTCTGTTATTTGTTGCTAGGATATTGGTCTTCTTCTGCCTTTAGATATGGACTCAGAGTGGAACTCTACTCTTGGCTCTTAAGCTTGTAGATCATGAGACTTCTCTGTTTCCATCATCAAGTGAGCCTGTTCCTTTACTAAGTCTCTGTGTCATCTATGTGTTTGTATATGTATATACACGTATATATGTGCATATAATGTGGATACATATATGTCATTTGATCATTTTCTGTTTCCATGGAGATCTCTGAGTAATACAGTTTATAAACAACACAATGATAACAGTAAACAGTATCCCTAGCCAAGTACCCACCATGTGCCTAGCATTACACTCAGAACCTAGGCCTATTTTGCTGCAACCAAGTAAGTGAGCACATTACCTCCACTTCACAGATGAAAAAAAGCCAGGCTTAGAGAAAAATGACCTAGGCCAGGCTGTGGCCTTTAGGCCAGGATGTGTCCTCTGCTTTGGCTGAGACACACTCAGGTGCCTGTTTATTGCGGAAGTGCTAAGGAGGAAATAAACACTTACACAGGGTGGAAGGAGGTTGTCTCCGTCTCTCATCTCCTTACCACATCGCGTCTATTTTCCTATTAGAATGTGATTGACTCCCAGTGTGGTAAGGGGGGGAGTGTTTCTGCTGCCTGACTCTGCAGTTCTCAAGGACTCCTGGGAGTTCTGAAGGATTCGGAACTGAGGAAACTGTCCCTTCTTTAAAACTACCGAGAAGGAAAGAATGTGGTTGGTGTGTTTGCAAGCCGAGATTTCTTCTCTTTTCTTCAGTTCTGGGTGGGAGGGCAAGTGGATGAGCTAGGCAGGGAGGGAAGACATTGATCTTGTTCACCTCCTCTCGTACTACAAGCAGAACTGTTACTGGGTTCTATGGAGCTGGGAAATCATTGTATGTTTAACCAGTTTAGTTACCCTGCTTTGATTACTCTGTGTACACATGAAATTATCACTGTGTATTCCACAAATATATAAAATCACTATGTGTCATTGAGTGGTTATTTTATTAAATTTTTACAAATTTAAAAAATCATTCTCTTGCTCTTTCTTCATGGTGTGTGTGTGTGTGTGTGCGTGTGCGTGCGCGCACATGTACATGTATATGTGTGTGTATGAGAGAGAATGAGTCTGTGTTTGTGCACATAAACCATATTGTGTGCGACTAGATGAAAGGTCCTTGCCTTCCACCTTGCTTGAGACAGATTTCTTGTAGTATATGGCAGTCTAGGCCAGGCTAGCTCCCTCATAAACTTCTTAGGATTCTCCTTTCTATGTTCCCCACCTTTTTTTTGTGTGTGTTTTTTTTCGAGACAGGGTTTCTCTGTGTAGTTTTGGAGCCTGTCCTGGAACTCACTCTGTAGCCCAGGCTGGCCTCGAACTCACAGAGATCCGCCTGTCTCTGCCTCCTGAGTGCTGGGATTAAAGGCGTGCGCCACCACGCCCGGCTATGTTTCCCATCTTGCTATAGAAGCACTGCAAGTATAGCTGTGTATACATTGCGTCGGGCTTTACCTGGATTCTGGTCCTCAGGCTGTAGCGGCAAATACTTTACTCATCGAGCCATTGCCTTAGCCCCTAAATGTAAAAGCCTGACTATGGAAAACAAACCTAAACCAAACCTTTCGGAAATCAACTCTGATTCACGCAGGTTAAATTGCATTTCCAGCTTCCAGGGTTTAAAAACTGACATTTGCACCACAGGTCTTCCAACTTGCCTTCGTGAAACTCACCTCAGGGAGCTTCCCCAAATTTTTGCTTTGTCTAGTTCTCTCCCCCTGCACTGGATCAGAATGTCCAGGGGGAAGATTGGAAAGCTATATGTTTAACAAGAGGCGCAGTGATGCTCATGAAGCCGGCTTGGCAGCTGTCCATGAAAACACCCACGTCTTTCCCCCAGTATTTAAATAGTAGTTATTTGTCCTTCAGACAGAGAAAAGTGGTATCGGCTGTGGGAAAATGTGGTTTATAGCCTTGCTCTTTTCATATAACAGAATAACAAGAATCCCAGATATAATACAAAGCAGTGATCCAGTTGGGTTGCAGAATAGGGCAGGCAGGAGAAGCTTTGAGACCTATGCAATCTATCTAACTTATGCAAGGTCCCAGGGACCTGGACATGTTATATCCTTCCAGTACGTTATGTTTCCTGCAGGCTTCTGCATGCACATATTCCTCTGGACACTGGCTGAAGTGCTCTACACTGCTTTGAGGGTGTAGGGCTTGAGGAGTTTAGAATTCATAGATGAAATTCTATTATAACCCGCTTTGTCCTGTACTAGCATCACTTGATGATATATCCGTCTTTAGGCTACTACTTCATGGTGTTTAGAAGTCTTCCAGGGAGCTTGGGACATTGCTCTGAGCTCCAAATGGAGGAATTAGATCCCTCCCTTTTAGAGTAGGACCATAGATTTGAATTTCTGACCATGTTGCAGGGGAATGGTAGTATTTACAGCCTCTCTGGAAACTGCTATGAACCTCGAATTCCTTCAGGGAAAGAGTATGTCTCACTCTTCTCTTTCCGTGCTCTCTCTCTCTCTCTCTCTCTCTCTCTCTCTCTCTCTCTCTCTCTCTCTCTGTGTGTGTGTGTAGTGAAATGTGGGGAATATCGAAGTTGTTCTTCACATGTTTGTGGAATGAGAGAATGAATGTGCAAATGAACATAGGAAGAAAGCTACTTGAGTAAAGATAGCAGTTCCTTCAGGTATGAGTAGAAGTTGTTGGGGTGGAGTGATCACTCTTGTTCTTTAAAGAGAACTGGGGTCAAGATTTCAGTATATGGAGCTATCTAAAGTCTATGAGTATTGAGGGTATCCATTGCCATAGGTCTTTAGGAACGATGTCCCCTGGAAACTAGCAAAATCCCCCTCTGTTTTATAGCTAACGTGAACCAGATATCAGCTGACAGCAGTAGACGATCACCTTGTACCACACAAATACTAAATGATGTGTTTTGGGGAGAAAGGACCAGCCAGCCAGCTGCTGTCAGTGGGGATGCATTTGTACAGCCAATTAGTCTGCGGTAACCCCAGTGATTCTATCCTTTGCTGGATAGAAGCAAGTGTGTCAAGTCATTACATTCTGACAGCCACTTTAAAAGCCCAAACAACCTTTCAGAGAAAAAACTCAGTCCACCGGCACGGCCAACAATGAATCAAAGAGAGAGCACAGGGATGAACCTTGAAGTTTAATCCCAGTTGCCATTGAAATTCCCCTCCTGCTCGACAGTGTCAGCCAGCCGGCCGAGAACATTCTGAAGGATTGTTTTCTAGTTTCTTTTGTTGCGTCTGTACCCCGGCTTACTCCATCTCAGAGCACGGAACCCTGCTTGCCTGTTTCTCAACTGTATGAGCAAACTCAGTTTTTCTTTCTTCCCGCTTGCTTTTTTTTTTTATTCATTCATCTAGTCTTCTCTGCCTGTTTGCATTATTCAACTTTATTTAATCTCGAGAGCTTCCCTGTTGGCCAGTCCAACAGCTTCTTTCGTGGAAATGTATTCTTACCTAAGATTCTCTACTTTAGAAGAGGAATAATAGTTAAAAAAAATTCTCCAGCGTCTGGAGCTTTTTCGAGAGAAAGCGAAAAGCACACTTCTGCAGGAGTCTACAAGGCACACTTAGTGTTTCTCCTTTTGAGTGCCTAGTCTCAAGGGGGCTAGAAGAGTCTCTTCATGAAACAGTGCTATGCGCGCCCCAAGAAAACAAATCAAGGTGACAACAAATGATGAACATCAGCACATGCTCTTAGAGCAGAGCGTACCTCAGCAAGTGATTCCTAACTTTCAGCGTGTGATGAATCACAGGACAGCACATGGTTGATCATGTAACCCTCCAAGTTCTCCGCGGAAACCAGGGTCACAAGTACAGGGACTGCACTCTGAGTAGCAAGGTCAGGGGGCTCCCAGCCTACTGTCGCACTGGACACTTCAGCTTTTTAAAGTCATAGAAGTGTCATAACTGTTCGAATACCGTAGCCATAAGCTGGGTGTGTTCACTGAGCACTTGAAGTATGAAGAATGCGTGAAACAATTTTTTTTTTTGTGTGTGTGTGTGATGGTGGTGGTGTGTAGTACATATGGTAAGTGTGAGTATGTGCAGGTGCATGCATCTATGCACTTGAGTGCAGGTCACATGAGATATCCTATTCTATTAGCCTATGTTTTATTTTCTTAAGTTCAGTGAGTGTCTCAGTGAACCTGGGGCTCACTGTTTAGACTGGTATCCAGGTAGCCTGTGTCCACTCTCCACAGCATTGGGGATACAGGCATGTGTACTGCCATGCCTGGGTTTTTATGGGGGTGCTGGGAATTGAACTGAGGTCCTTACGATGGACAGCAAGTGCTCTGAATGCTCTGGGACATCTCTCCAGCCCATGGAGATTACTTTTAGCTTTAATTTTACTTCATTTATATTTACATGTCTGCATGCGCCCAGTGGCTACTACGCTGTAGAATTGAAAACTAAGACAGAGGTTGAGCAAGACAGCCTCAGAAAGGAAAGTCACCCAGCTCGGGGAACTCCCTTTGCTGTCACCTATGTTATAAGTTTGTTCTTGTCCACACCTGCCTCCTTCCTGTTCTCTTCAGTGTGGCTCAAGGCTTCCTCTCTGCTTTCGTACAAGTTCCCAGAATCACGGTATCTACAAAATAGTAATTAAGGAAAACTCTATAAACATTCCGAAGTGCAGAAGATTATGTCGTTTACTCAAACTTCTTAGACTTGGCAGAACCAAGCAAGAAGCCTTGGGAGAAATAGATCATTTGTTATGAGCTATTCCACCTTGGAGTCTGTCTGGTAGTTAGGATCCAAGGTCACAGTGCTCTGGGCTTTGGTTCTTGGGCCTGGACAGAAGGGACAGATGCAAGTGGTGGAGGAAGACCAGAATGGCAAAAAAAAAAAAAAAAAAAAAAAAAAGGAAAAAGAAGACTCAGTACAGACCGAGTTCCCCTCAATGAGAACAGGCTGAGGGGAGGGAAAGGGTTGGGCTTGGTTTGTCTAAACTGTAGTCAACAGGTTACAGTTAACGAGATTTGGAGATGTTCCCTGGGCTAGTAAGTATTAATTTCCATTGAGGAAAAAGTTATGAGGCTTGGAAGTCTTAATGATAACAGATAATTTCTCTGTGTGGGCAGAGCTACAAAGTGTGTTGCTATGAAACTGTGTGGATTGGGCCCTTTCTTTTGTGTACACAGTTTCCCCTCAAAGAATCCACTTGGCAATGAATTACAAACCTGCTTGGGGACTCTTGTGAGTAATTGCTTAAACTGGCTGGTGGCCATCAGCAGGACCTTGCAATTTACCAGTTTCCACACAGAATTATGAAGCTGAAGGTTTAATGGGATTTCAGGTAATAGAGCCCAGATGTCCAAAAGTATGATGTTCGAGATTTCACCGATTTGCAAGGCTGTGGAGTTTAAACCTTATTTACTTCTTACTTAGATGTTCCCTTCCCATCTTTACGTAATCTTGGACCAGTCAAATGCAAAGGCCTTCACCTTGACATACTGCATCTAGAGAAGCCATTCACGTGCACACACTTGCAGCCAGCGGTGCAGATACAAGCTCCCTGCCTTGCAGTGCAGGCTCTTGGGATCATCCTGCTGCTAAGGATATGGCAGTTAGCAGCCCTTGTCCCACCTTACAAGGCAGCACTTAACTTCCAAATTGCTTTCGCACATTTAATTGCATTTCAGTCTGTCAAGGTCCAAAGGAAATGGGCTGGGACTGGTATTATTATCTCTGTTTTGATGAGGGAACCGGGGTACACAGAAGAGAAGGGATAATAACGACTCACATTTGTTGCACACTGCATGCAAAAAGTACTGTTTCAGTGGGGTTCACGTGAGTCCTTTGTTTGAAGCCTCATCATAACTTGGTGGTTGATATGATTGATTATCGGCTCCACTTTGAAACGGGCGAACTCAAGTACAGAGAAGCTGGGACACACTACTACTAATTAATAGAGCCTGTGTGGATTGGACCATGGTATTCCACAGCCATGTACTATGTACTGCATTTCTTCCATGGAAATGTTTTCAGCATTGCAGACAAGCTCTGGAACTCATTGTTAACATAGTGTTCTTTTTGGAAAAAATTATTTTTATTTTTCATATGTGTATATGGGTATATTTATGTGTGGACTTATGTACCTGAGTGCAATACCAGCAAAGGTCAGAAGAGGGTGCTGGAGACCCTAGAGCTGGTATTCCAGGTGGTTGTGAAACAGCTCATATGGGTGCTGGGAACTGAACCAGAAGAACAGTATGTGCTCTTAGTAGCTGACTCATCTCTCCAGCTCCAGGGTAACGTTCTTTTTTCCAAGATGGAGTCTTACTGTGTAGCTCTGACTGGCCTGAAACTCACAGAGGTTCACCTGCCTCTGCCTCCTCATGCTTCGATTAAACACACATGGCACCCCACCCTACATGTTAAGCCCAAGTATAATTTCCTAATGATAAGCTGCCTGGACCTGCTTCCTGCTCTGTTCAAAGTAGAACATCTTACTCTAGAGAAGAACAACCGGTCAGAATGTAAAGAATTAGTGGGGAGCCCAGCGCCTCATTTGGTACATCTATAATGCAACTCCTGAACCTGAGGCTCAGGGAAGATCACAGGAGACGGCAGCAGAAAGATGGTAAGAACCAGAGGGCTGGGATGCCAGTTGTGAGATAGTGTGTTCTAGACATTAGAGGGATGGCACAGTCATGAAAATCTCAACATTATTGTTGTGTAAACAAAATCTGCAGATGACCACACCAGTCACATCATTGGGAAGGGGGGAAGTTTTACAAGTCCCTGCAACTGAATGAAGAGCTAGCTACAGGTAATCAATGGTTCCTGAGAGAGAGAATCATTCTCCCCCCACCCCCAGGGACAAGGCTCTTGATATATTATTGAATTCCAAGTAGTCATCTCTAAACACATGATATGTATATGAACAACACTAAATGGGTGCAGTAGGATATTATGGAGGTTGGAAGATGGCATCCCGTGCCCTGGACCTGGAGTTAGAGGTGGCTATGAGCTGTCTGACATGAGGGCCAGGAACTGAACTCAGGTCCTCCAGAATAGCTTACAAGTACTCTTAACTACTGAGTGACTGCTCCAGCACAGAATATTTCAATGTTTACGTAGACTTATCCACAACACATCATAGAGTAGTTGGTCAAAATGCTGATCCTTGCTTCCTTCTATGTCTCCCTGCCTAGTTTTACACTCCTTACAAGGACAGCTTATAGTCTACCCATTGCTAAGAAGGTTTAACAAATTCTTGTGAAGCCTCTCTTGGTCTCTTCTGGAACTCTGCATGATTCTGCTGAATGAAGAGATAGAATAAACACCTATGGTGCAGCCGACTATTGAGCTCTGTGCCCAGATCAATATTTTTTCTATCTACCTTCCTTCCTTCCCACAGTCTTCCTAGATAGCTGAAGCTGTGTTTGAGCTCGTGATTCTACTGCATCTACTTCACAAGGCTGGGACTGTAGTCATGTACTACTTCTAATAGACTCAGTATTATTTATTGATTGCCATCTCAGGTACTGCCCTAAACACTGGATATATGAAAAATGAATATCAAATAACCCTTGTTCTTAACCTTAGGCAATCCTGGGTATGCTGAAACACATTCACAGAGAGGGTCCCTGACTGTACAATGGCCTGTCTGCTAGTATAGAAGCGCAAGATTCCTGAGGAGTGGGAAGGTAGAAGAGTACTCATTGCTGTTTATGGATATGACTGGGAATTCTACCCAATCTCTCTTCTAGTTAAAGACACTCCATGAAGAAAGGGACTGTATTGTATGCATCTGAGTACTTAGTATAGTCTTTTCAGCTGAGTGAACACAACCAAAGAAGGGCCATATAAGAATGATGGGATCCCTACATTATGGCAGAGCAGTCTGGGGGACTCTCCTCTTATCTTGGCCATGGTAGTAAAGATTAGGGAGGTGGACCCTTGCTGCTGCCTATGCCTTCCCCTTACGGCACTGGCCCAGACAAGGGAAAAGACAGGAAACCCCTGGCACACTTTGCAAATCAGTGAGTAGTGCAGGGTAAAACTATGGCTTAAACTTCTGTAAGATGTCAAGGAATGCTTAATGTACTATCTAAAAATAACAGTTTGGGAAACCTTCTCCAAACCTGCTCCTGCCCTCAAGGATGTCAAAGCATTTACTATTTGAAATCATTCCCATTTCAGAATGGTGACTGGTTATTTGGTATTACGTAGCCCTTATAAAACAGTCTGTACAAATAAGCACTTTTCATTTAGCTACCCTTAAAGAGTTTGGGTTTGGGGCACTGTAAACATGTTTTATTCATGTTGCAGTTTGGTGGGGATACAAGGGGTTAGGGCTGTCACCAAGCAGCATCTCATCCTTCTAGAGCCAAGCTAGGCTACCTTACAACCGAGAAGCATTGCATGGGAGGATGAAGGTGACAGCCTCCCCGTCTGTGGACTTTGTGACAAGTCCAGCTGCTTAATCTCTCTGAGCCATCTGAGCCACAGCCTTCTCCTCTGTAAATGAAGGGAATCCAGATGTTTTGCAGGCTTTTTTTTTCTTTTGTAAGGTCTATCACCATATTTCATCCCATCTGTTTTAGTTAGGGTTTTTTACTGTAGTGACAAAACACCTTGATTAAAGAAAGTTGAGGAAGAGTTTATTTCACTTGTATTTCTAGGTAACAACCAACCAAGAAGCAAGGAAGGAACCAGGAGGCAGGAGCTGATGCAAAGGCCACGGGGTACTGCTTACTGGCTTGCTCCCCATCACTTGCTAAGCCTGCTTTCTTATAGAACCCAAGACCATCAGCCCAGAAGTGGTACCACCTATGATGGGCTGGGCCTTCCCACATCAATCACTAATTAAGAAAATTCCTTATAGTCTTGTCTAGCTCCCAATCTAATAGAGGCATTTTCTCAGTTGAGGTTCACCTCCCTCAGATGACTCTAGCTTGTATTAAGTTGACATAAAAACTAGCCCATACACCATCCAAGCTGCATTAACAAAACAAAACAAAACAAAACAAAACCCAACCAACCAACCAAACAAAAAAACGAACCAATAAGACAGAAGTGCAAAAACCCACTGCCAATTAAACTATGACAGAATGCTTTGGCAGTCCAACACAAGGAACAAAATCCACCTGCTACTGCTTCATGCTTTCTGTCATTTGTTCTAAAGTACTTAGCAATTTCTCTGCCTTCAGGTACTAGCTTCACGTGTGATAGGTAATCCCTCTGTATGTATTTCAGTAATAAAACATGACACACCTTCCATTATTTGTTGTGTATTTCTATCTGAGTGCAAAGCTCAGATTTCTGCTTTGCAAAAACATAGAATTGTGGTTGTACCTTCAGTGTCAAAATTTGCCTCATGGATGGTGCTGTTTCATGACTTCTGGCTTACAAGATACATTTTTGCTTCAATGCCAAATTACAGTGCAATATTTCAGAATCCGCTTTAAATAGCAATTAAACTTGGGTGAAGTGATAAAAATATGAACAATCACAGCCAAATAGTTCCACACAAGACTGCCATATGACCTCCAATTGTCAAAAGCCTCCAGAGACTACAAAATGTACAATTTAGAAGTGTTAGAACGATGGAAAAAAGTGCATCTCAAAGGCACTGGAAAATAGTAACTGGAGGTTTGTTTACCAGAGGTCTTATGCCCAATGGACACACAACAAACCCCAAGTTCCTTCTCTTTTAATGGGGAGTGAGAGCATGGGGAAGATCAAAAGAGGAACTGAAGCCGGCCTCATGTTTTGGAAAAAGAGATAAAAATGTTGGATTTTAATCTGATTTTTTTTGGAGTATAATTCATATTGCAGGAGCTATAAAACTGTGACTGGTCTTTTATTACAAATTCTAAGCCATATCTTCTCTTCCTACGTCTCTTTGATAGGGGTCTCTTGAACCTGGGCCAAGGCTGTCATGAGTTGCTTCCATAGAATATGGCAGAGACAGTAATGGGGTAGTTCCAGGCTTACTTTCTGGGAGGAATGGAAAATTGTTTTCCTTTCCTCTTTCAAACATAGCCACATGCAATGAATAATCCGAGAAGCTACATGGAGAGGCCCACGTGGAGGGCAACTGAGTGTCCCAACTAACACCCACATTGGGCAGTCAGACTAACTGCCCGCCCTTTGAGCAAACCACCTGGGTTGTGGATCCTCAGCCCCAGGTTATGGGACAGGGAGTGAACAATAAGAGGTCTTTATCAAGCCTTTTCCAATTTTCACAATTATGCCTGAAGAATAATTGAAGTTTGGAGCCTCTGAGATATGGTGCAATGTGTTATGTAGCAAGAGATAACCAAAAAAAAAAAAATCACTACCTTGTTAATTTTCAAAGTGCATTTGAGCAAGGCTTGTTCTAGAATCTTAAGAAGCAGAACCTGGGAGTGAGCTTAAACACACTGCTTTGTAAAGTGAAACCTTTGTATAGTTATTCTGCACACTGGAGTTACTAGGCTAACCATAACGTGCGTAGTAAGGAAGTTTAAAATTCTAGAGGCTGGGGTTTGGAAGATGTGCCTGCTACACAAGTATGGTGTGACCTGAGTTGGTAGTCACAAGTCTCATGTAAAAGCCCAACATTGTAGTGTATGTCTGTAACTCCACGTTTGGGGTCAGAGGTCGGAGATAAGTGGATTGTTGGAGCTTGGTGGTCAGCCAGTCTTGTCAACTGGTGAGTTTCAGGTTAAGTAAGAGACCCTCTCCGAAAAAATATGATGCAGAGTGAGAAGCATTAGAGGAAGAGACCCGACATTGACTTCTGGCCTGCACACACAATACATTGTACTATACAGCCGGATGCTGTGGTTCCCTGCACAAGACTGGGCATGCCAGCATTTAACCCAGGCTGATGAAGAGACTCCTAATGTCCTACTCCTTTCCGAGGGACTTCAGTGGCACTAATGGTTACGGGGGTGGAGGGTGTCATTTCTTCAGTGGTGTAGCCATTGAAAGGGAGCCTATTATTTTGGTAAATAACCTCTCCTCCATACTCATGAGAGCAACCCTAATTAAACTCAAAGGGTAACATTAAAAAAACAACCAAAAACCCACCACCACCACCACCACCACCACCACCACCACCACCACCACCACCACCACCACCACCACCAAAACAAACACAAAACTGTGAGAGTAGAAGAGAGACTTACTGGAATGAAAAAGAAGGATTTCTGTGGAAGTGGGATGAGATAAGAAAGGGGAATAGGGTGAAATGACTAAG
>CABHPH010162861.1:0-14657 GCA_902168325.1 Peromyscus nudipes | reverse complement strand
ACACCGAGTACTTGGAGCTAAAGACATGTCAACATTGTGACATTTTATAGCTTCTAAGGTTCTGTAAGAGGTGGTGGCTTAGAACTGAAAAGGGTTCTTGACTCAGAAAACTGATTTTAAAATTCCTTGATATTGAGTAACCACAGTCATCCTTCTTGGATATACAGGTAGACTTGTTGGAGGTAACTTTATGTGAAGAACTAGCCCCAATCCTCAAAATGAGCCTCAATCCAGGATTCCACGAGGGGAAGAAAAGCCGAGTTTCTGAGATCAATATGGCTATATCTTTTACTCGTCTCAAGTTCTTTGATGTGATGTAAAAGCAATAATGTGCCCGGGAATGAACTCATAAACAGTTATTCATTTTATAGCACAATAAAAGCGTGCCAAGATTGAGTTGGGAGTTAGGCAAAGAATTGGGCTGTGATAAGGAGATCTGTTTTTTCTTGCCAATATGCTCATTGTGTCATCTTTTGTCAATCATCATGTGGCTCTGGATCTCAGATTTTCCATCAGTGCTATGTACCCAGGACACCAGAATGCTAAGCAGGTAACAGAGACATCTGAAGTATACAGTGAAGGCTTCCTATTGGCCAGCCTCATGTTTAGTTTTATTTTTCAGGCAGGCTCTCAACTATGTGGCCCAGGCTGTCCTTGATTTTGTGATCCTCCTAGCCTTAACCTCTTAAGTGCTGGGATTATAGCACTACTGTGTCCAGCCAGGCACTGCTTTGAACTTGGGATATGTTCTTGAACAAAAAAAGACCAAAGGAATTTTTAGGGCTAAAGACTTCACATTCTGTGAGATCATGCAATCTTGAATAAGAAAATTACAATGCACACAGTAAATGAGTGGTTTTGTTTGTTAGAAGTTGTATGGAGCTGTGGTAAGAAAAGATATATAGAGGAGCTCAGGTAAATTTGGAATGTGATTAATGGTGGGGATGAGTTGATGGCAGGCTCTGGAGAGGCTAGATTTTCACTCTGGCTCAGTGGCTTCTCTCATTCATCATGCTTAAAACAAATACTCCAGTTACACCGTGGTAGTAATGATTTAAGAAGGAAGGGCAGAGAGAGTGCATAGCACTTCCAAAGGGGCTGTTATTATCATTATTTTCTAACCCCAAGTTCTAAGACAAAAAAAAAAAGCAACAAAAAACCAAGAATATTCAATAATGGGTGCTGTGAGGACAAAGGATGTACTCCACCATCTCATAGAAAACTGGGGATCTAATGATAGTCACATGGTTTGCTTAAAGATGTGGTTAGTTATTGGCACATCAGTAATGCTTGATTGTAACAGCAGCACCTCCCAAATTACCACAGGAAAGACATCTGCTGTCTAAAATTTTAGTTCCAGGATTAAAAAGAAAAAAAAAAAAAAACAGAAGGAATTTACAAAATTTAAAGCAAAGCAAAGCCTTTTAATGTTATAGCATGTAAGAAAGCTCTAGAGGCTAGCTCTTTGGATAATGAGTCAACCAACCCACTCTGGGTATCAGCAGTTAAAAGGTCTGACTTTTTCTGTTTCATGTCAGAAATAGAGTGCTGTGGCAGAAGTGTGAACCTCAGTGCATCACTGGCGAAACTGCTGAGCTCTGTGGGAAATGCTTAAGTTCTTTGATGTTGCTGATTGTTGAGCAAACAGCATTTCTGGCACTAAAACCATTTTAGGTTTATATCTGTTTCCATCAATCTTTAGTCAATGACATTATCATTGCTCACCTACTACAGCTATTTCTCAACTGAGAATTTAAGAAAGGGCAGAAGGTTGGAGACAATATTTAGTGAAATGACCAAAATATATTGTATTCCTGATGCTTGCCCTATGCTTATATAGGTCATAAAACCACTCACAGAAGATTATTTTTATTAGAAAATAGTAAAAGTAGTTCAGACTAGTCTTTTTCCTTTATTAAATGCTGCACATCTTGAATCCAAATAACCCACCCTTCCTTCTCTTCCTTCCTTCACTGTTCTTTCCCTCTTTTTGTTCCTTTCTTCCTTCACCAAATGTTGAGGATGCGCATAACAGGTGCTTTATTAGGTAGTCAAAACTATCAAAAATAGGATCACACAGTTTCAGAGAGAGCTTCCTGACTCTGAACATGAGGTTGGGTTTTCTGGAATTTCAAGAAAGTCACTCTGTTAAGTTTACAGAGAACCTGTTCAGATGCTATTGGGAAAGCTGTGCTGTCAGTATTTTTGGAGGCTGCTGGTGCGAAGAAAAGCTCCAGGAGTGATCTGCCAGGGAGTGGGCTTTGTGCCATATTGGGGGCATAGAGATCATTAAGTTCACTAACTGCTTGCAGGGGAAGAGGGTTAATGGGCCAGAACCTTTCTAGAACTCAGTGTTTAGGAGTTCAACCAAGTCTCCACAACAGCATGTTAAGTGATTTGAGGCAGTTTATTTCAATTCAGCAAAATTTTACAAAGAGCTCCTGAAGAGCAGGTGGACCCAGGTATATAGGATAAGGCTAGAACAATCCCTGTGTTCCAGCAGCCTCCAGCCCAGGTACAGGAACATGTACCGGGGTAGGCCAAGTACAGTGGCAGATGTTGACCTTGCGGTAACAGAGGCAACTGTACAAGAAATGAGGATGGGAGGAAGCTCAGAAAAGAGCAGCAACTTGTTTGGGATGGAGTGGCTCAAAGCAAGGGTTGTCTCCAGAATGGCCTCAACCACTTCTTCAGACTTGGCCATATCTAGTCTCTAGATTCAGAGCTGATTCTCACCCCAACTTTCTGCATCACCAATTCATGTATATGAAGTTGGGAGAATACAGAGCCACATAGGTTGACCACTTACTGTGTCGAGTGCTGTCTACCATGCTGGTCCAGGATAACTATTTTATATTTATCATCCCATTTAATTCCTAAATCATTTATATGAAGGGCACCATTGTCTCTATTCAGTTCACAGGGAAGTTAAGGAATCAGGAGCCAATTTCCTAGTGAGCATTCTAACAGTGACTCATAGAACCATGATAAACCCTGTTGATTAAGAGACTTTGTTATTATTGCTACTCTGATGAGCAAAGTGTTAGCCTGGAACTAGTTATTTATCTTTAGGCATATTAAAGTTTCATGCTGTATATATATTTCAGCAGTGGAAATTATGAGAGAATATGGACAAGTAATCACAGTGAAATTCCTAAACAACAACAACAACAACAACAACAACAAAAAGCTTCAGAGAGATTCTATTTTTATTACATAGTCAAGGGAGTACTTCACAGTGTTAACACCTACAAACAACCAGAATGACCAGATATTCAGCAATGTCAAATAGTGGCAAACATAACCTGGAAATCACCAGTAGCCATCTAATGGGACTTAAGGCCCACTCAATAGGAGTGAATTCATGTTTGTTTCTGTAAACTTAGCCCACTACCTATGGCTGGCAAAGTCATGGAAGCTAGAAGAGAACCCACTACTGCTACTTCACTATACCAGTACAATTTTTAACTGAATTCTAAATAATTATCTTTAAACCCACAGGCAAGTTGTAGTGCTTATTCCTCAGGAAAGAAGGTTTCTGGTTTCCTTGCTTTCTTTTTAGCTTTTTATTAATTTTTATAGTTGTTTATTTATTGGCAGCAGAGATCATTAGAGAAAATAACAACTGGTCTAAATGCATAGAGCAACAGTCTATGGGCTAGCCCCAGTTGACACTTCTACAATACAATCCCTATACCAAAGGCTCAGGCAACATGTCCAAAAATGGGGCAGAAGGGTTATAAGAGCCAGAAGACAAGGATAGGACATCTGCTGCAAAATAGCTTCTTCTGTAATGGCAGGGAAGCTGCACTCAGAAAATCTTAATGATATGATTGCTTAAACAAGACCATAAAAATGACACCTTTTGACATGCCAGTGTGGATGGGGGAATTCTCACATTTCACCACTAGAAGAAGCTATAGACAACTAGCAGTTGTGGAGAGAAGAAGAATCAGTCTTCTCCAGGGACAAGCCCTCCAATAAGCTAGCTTAATTCCAAGAGGTCATCTCTGAACACATATGAATAACACTAAATAATCTCAGCAGGTTGTGTTTATAGACATATACATATTTGTAAATAACAATTATAATAAAAAGTAAGAGGCCATGAATTTGAGTGGAAGAAATGCAGGAGAAAGGGAGGGAGGATAAGAAAAAGGAGAATGATAAAAATATAATACCGATATATATAATTCTCAGAAAATTAAAAAAGTCCTTCTGTATCTCTGGGACAACTTCATACGTTCATCTTTCTGCTCATCCACCCATCTATCCATTAAACCAACCAGTATTTATGCTGTGTCCTCTCTTTCTTTTAGTCCATCTGTCCGTCCATCCATCCATCCATCCATCCATCCATCCATCTATCCATGTATCCATGCATTCATCCATCCACCTATTCATCCATCCATCCATCCATCCATCCATCCATCCATCCATCCATCCAGCACTCATGGAAAGCCTAGTACACATTATGCTCTCTGTAAGAAGCTAACGATAGGAAGACAAAGGCATACACAGCCCGTGCTCTTAAGAAACTCATGGTGGGTGGCAGTAGTGTGCAGATAAATAATTAGTATCCAGTAAAATAGGTAAACTGAGAAAGGAGAAGTTTCATGGGTGCACACTAGGAGAAGGTATCAGGTCAGGGAAGGAGGTAGGTTGTCATTAAGAACCTCTATAAAGGTGGTCCAAAGGGAGGATGAGAATAGCTTAGGAGAAAGTGGATGTGTGTGTATGGATTTGCTACAGAGGACTGGTTAGAAGATGAAAGAACAGGGCACTGCATAAATCACCAACAATTTTAGGATGGAAGAACACTGGAGAAAAAGTCAGGAGACAAGGATTTCTTCCTGGGCTTGGCACACATGGGGTGAGACTCCGAGTACATCACAACAGCATTCCATCATTCACTCATCATTTGTCAGCCAAGAATATTACGTATCACTTACCTACCACTCAGGGATGCGACTGAACATGTGATAGATCTTGAAGAACATTTTTAATGCAAATCATCACCACTATAAATGAATCTATGCTACTTTTCTACAATTATCATCATACAAGGAAAGATCTCAGCCTAAAGGACTAAAGAAAAATGACCCATGATGGAGAAGTAATCTCTTGTACAAGGTTCAGATGTATGTCTGGCTCATTCCTGCCTCTTCTTAAGTCTGCAAAAAAAGTCTTACTAATAATTAAGGACTCACATTTCTTTTTTCCCTCTTTCCCAACTTCGCAGTTTACTTTTGGACCCAACCTTCCCACTTCCCCAGGCACCAATGATTTCTGCTCCCTTTGGGGCTGACTGTGATGATTAAATGCTGAAGATGCACAACAAACTCCAGGAACTTGATGAGTTAACTGAGGCTGGTTTCTGACTCTCAGCTAAGCGTATCAGGATGAAAAGTGTTCAGAAAGTAAAACTCCCACACTCCTCTTTGGCTTCCCTTCCTTGTTCCACACAAAAGCACAGAGTTCCCCTATGGGAAGACTTCCCTGGAATGAGAGATTATGCATAGCTGCCCTCCTATGACCAGCAATGACAGCCATCTGAAGTTCAGAGCCAAAGCCTAATTATCTACATCGACTGCCTCAGCATTAGATGCTTCAGCTCACATCAGCAACCACTGATTCCTGAACAAGCCAGAAGATACACTACTCAGAACTGTTCCAGATGTCAGCTGGGACAGTATAATGTCTTAAAAACTTCTTGGGTAGTTCTGATGGATGCTGTGGGGTTTGAACTCCTCTGGAAGACACATGGTTTAGGTGATCTATAGGGACAGAATTACTGGCTGGGTGTGAAGAACTTCTCTGTAAGTATGATAGTTAGAGGATTCATTGAGGAAAATACACTTGTAATAAAAATTGAATGTCAAGAGTCAATGGAAAAATAAAAAAAAAAAAAGCTGGGGCAGAGGTCCTTAGGCAGGTTGGCAGAGTCCACGGCAGAGGCACTTGAGGTAGAAACAAACCATAGATGTTGCAGAAAGGAAAGAAGTTGAGTGTGTATACAGCACAGTGAACAAGCAGGAGAGTTACTGATATTTTTTTTTTCCGATAAATGACGATGACGTCACTCATCCGAACGGACTGGCGGTCGTGGGAATCGAACTCGCCACCTCGGCCGCCGCGGGCGGGCGCCCGTCCTCGGAGCCACCTCTCCGTGTCGCTGAGTTACTGATTTTAATCAACAGAAAGTAGACAATATGAGTGGGTCCGATTGTAGTGTGAAAGAATTTAGATTTTATCCCAAATGAAACTGGAGGCCATTGATGGTTTTAAGCAATGAAGTGGTGCGTTTTGATTCTTCTTCATTTTTTTTTTTGTGTATAAGTCTTTTGTCTATACATTTGACCATGCACCATGCGTGTATCTGGTACCCATAGAGAATAGAAGAGGCATCAGATCCTCTGGACTGGAGTTAGAGATGACTGTAAGCAGCTATATAGATGCTGGGAATCAAACCTAGGTTCTCTGGAAGAGCAGCTAGTATCTTTAACCATGGAGTTGTGTTTCAAGCCCCTATTATTTTTATTTTTAATGTGTGAACGTATGTCCATATGTGCGCAGGTGCACATCCATAGCAATGTATGTGGAAGCCAGAAGTTGACATCCAAAGTTGTCTTTAATCTTTTTCCACCTTACTTCCTTCTGCCTTAATTTCTCTCAATTGAACCCCAAGTTCTCTGATATTATATAGACTACTCTTGCTATCCAGCTTGCTTTGAGGCTCTCATCTCTGCCTTCCAAGGACTAGAATGGGAGGCAGGTGGCCATACCCACACATCATATACACAGATGTTGGCATATGTCACTTCTCTGCTTCTACATCTGTACTATAGCAGAAAACCAGGCTACAGGGATCGGGAAAAATGAACCTCTACACACAGGTCTAGTGCCAATTGCTACACTGTGATGGGAGGGGAGGCTCTTCCCTAGATGGAGAGTTGGGGATCACCTGCCAAACAGGATGTGAACACAGTGGTGTTTATGCTGATTCACTTCTCCTAGTCATGCATTCATTCAACCCTTATATTGATAAGCACCGATCTTATGCTGGGTGCTGTACCAGGTCTTGCTATTCAACAAATAAGAAAAATTCTTAAAACCAGTGGAATTTTTCACAGCTTTCTGGTCACTGATAGTTTGCTCCTATTGATTTGAAGCTGTGCATAATGGTTCTACTGTACACCGTTTGACATAGAATATATTGTTTTTTGTTTTGTTTTGTTTCTTGCTCAAGTTGTTTGCTCATTAGTTCATTTACTTAGTCTGGCAACTATTTTTTGATTGGTTACTTTATTAAGCACTTGGATCCAAGAACATAACAAGTCTATCTATCAAAATTTATGCCCACATGCATTTTTAGTAGAAATCGCTGCCTAGCCAGGGACTACATGTCTCAGAACTGTTTGCAGTTAGATGTGGCCTTGTAACTGAGCATGTATCATTAAAATGTGAATAACAGTGACATACACACTTTTAGACCTGCTTTTCAGATGCCTTCCATGGCATACCCGTTCACATTCTTTGCTTCTGGCTGCACTGAATGCAAAATTGACAGCCACTCAATGATGACAGAACCTCTGTTGGTTGAGTTGTTGAGTGATAGCAAGGATGAGGGCATTACTACTTAGCCATCCACTTGAATAGTGCTGTTATCTATGTGAAAAATAAAACTCAAAGAGAATTGAAGTGTGTGTGTGTGTGTGTGTGTGTGTGTGTGTGTGTGTGTGTCTGTTCCAGCAATGTATGAGGACAAGATCAGCCTTTTTCTGCAGCTCAGAACTTGCAGTTTTATTGAGGAGATAACTGCAATCAAGGTTGTGATAACATAAAATAAGTTAAATCTCATAGATAGATAAATCTCATAGCAGATAAAGCAGGCATCTAAATCATCCCTGAGGACTTGAGGAATGCCACCCAAGTTAAACTGCAGAGGGTCAACTGGACTCCTCTAAGAGAGGGTAGGGCAAAGGCATGTCAATCAGAATGTTAGCAGGAGCAGAGCCTGTGGTGCTGGAGGAAGTAGAACAGGCTCTTCTGGGCTGTAGTAGGGGATAAAGTCTGGGAGTGACAAGAGATGTTGCCCAAGGGTAAATAGCATCTTCCCGATGAGCAGAGGAAGAGTCCTTATTTCCTTTCCTACTATATTAAGAGTAGAAGGGATGTATATGTAAGAGGGTGACATCTTCCTCTACAACAGACTTTGTGTAGCTCTTTCTTCTTCCCTGCTTAGGCAAAGACCTACTGGATATATGCATATGTGCACACATGCATATGTGTAGGGTGAGACAACAACAAAGAAGCAAAGAGAGAGAAGAGGAAGCAGACTGATCTAGTCATGCTTGACTTAAGCTACATCTGAGGACTAGACAAGGGTGTGGGCTCTTGTGGCATGCCCAGCCTTTGCTGTATGGAAGCCATGGTGCTGGCAGACTGATGTTATGGGTTCACCAGCTTTGGCAGGTTTAACAGAGATGAAGAATATCAGCCCAATTCCAGTTTAAACAGATGATATTGAAACCCTGCCAGGAAGAATCTGAGCGATATTTTGTGAACTTTAATAACAACTCAAAGAAACCGATCAGAGCATTTGGCTCTAGTGTGTATTATTGCTTAGCTGGACCCAAGCAACAGCAGAGAGGAATGAATCTATTTTCTTCCAATTCCCAGAGAATAATATTTTTCTTCCTTCCAAATGGAGAGGAATTTGGTAAAGTCTAAAATGTATTTGTCTTGTTTCTTATTTCAACTTCTTTATAAATTGCCCATAGGGTTTTGACACCCTGTGTTAAGACAGGCAGTTTACTGCCTGAAATATCATCTACTATTGGAAATTGTATTTCTGGAAGCTAACTTCCTTTGGTTGCAGCATTGATTTGCACCACTGATATCCCACGTGCCAGGTACTGACCAAGACAATTAAGTACAGAGCTTTTGGATATGCCAAGCAATGGGAGAGCGCCATACATTATTTCCCCTTGGGGAACAAGGTGAGATGAGAGTTTCTTTGACCCACTAGGCGAAAGAGGATGAAGATGGTTTTGGAACCTGAACTCTGTAGAGTCAAATCCCACATCTTCAACTTACAGACAAGATGACTTTGAAGGAACGTTTTAAGCAATGTGGACCTCAGGTTTCCTTTCACCTGCAATATGAGGACATGACTGGGCTTCCAGGTAGACCAGGTCAAACAAGCCCATTGACTTTTGGGTGAATGCATCTAATGGTACTTTCTTTTTTTTCCTAAAGGCTGAAGGAAGAGACAGGGAAGCCCTGCAGACCATCCGGATTATTTCCAGGTTAGTACATGAATACCTTTAACCTGGCTCTGTGAAAGTCCACATGATGCTTTATTACCCTGTAAAAGCGTTCTGTGGGGAGGGGAGTTGTGGATTTGGGAAATGGTGATGTGCTTGCCAAGGGACAGGAGTATCTGAGGAGAGGATGGCAAAGGATGGAGAAAGCCTCCCTCAGATAGGAGCCATCAGGTTCACAGGCTGAGGTAGCTGCTAGGAAGAATGGGATTCCACATTAGAGCCATTAGGTGTGGCTTTTCCTTCCCATTGGCAAGATACTCTGGCTTTACTCTGGAACAGTGTTAAATAAAAGGTGGACTGAGATCTTCTGACCTTGGACAGTGAATTATTTTCCACGAAACAAAAGCAAACTGGAAAAACAGCAGCAGGGAGACCATAGGAGAGGGTTATTTTAGTTTAAAACATTCCATTTAATCTATCCTTTGGTGAGAAGTTTGTATCTGAAAGAGCACATGAACCCTTTCCCACACCTTTTGCATACATAGCCCTTCCCTGACATATTGTTTCCCAAAGAGGGTACAGCCTATCGTATTCTGACTTCACATTTGCCACATTACATATTGCCATCAGAGGGTTCCCATACTGACCATGCAAGTGTGTGTGTGTGTGTGTGTGTGTGTGCGCGCGCGCGCGCGCGCGCGCGCGCGCTTGACGTCTGGTGTCTTCCTCTAACATTTGCTACCATATTTATAGAGACAAGGTCTCTCGCTGAATCTTGAACTTGTAGATTGAGTGAGACTGACTGGCTTGGGAGCTCTGGGAAATCTCCCTATTTCCATCCACTCTGGTGCTGGTGTTATACTTGTGCACTGGCCTGGCTGGTTTTTGACATAGACTCTGAGGATCTGAATTCAGGTATTCATGGTTCTATAGTAGGCACTTTGCCTGCTGAGAACCTTATCCCTGGATGCGATTTTGTGTTCCTAACTCCCCCCCCCCCCCGCCCCAGTTAGAATGTCCCTGCAATAGCAAGGGTCTCTTGTTTGCTGCTCACTCTGTATAGCACTTAGGAAATGTTTATTGAATGAAGTAAGAAACACAATGATATATAATATTTTGCATATGGTGAATCCTTCTGTTTTCTTTTTAGGGGTTCAGAGAGCAATGAAATAAACACAGAATCTAATTATTGATATAGATGAAACATTAAAGACACATTCTCTCAATAGACAGCCATTTTTTATTTCTAAATATTTTTAGAAGCAGAATTGATTTTAATCCACCCTTTCTTGTATAGTATTTTCAGAAAGCCCACTGTTTGGCTGCTAAATTCCAAGAAGGATTGCAATTTAGAATTTCATCCCATTTCCTGATAATCAGAAGGTATTATCTAAGTAAGCTGTCAATTCTACCATCATTTATATGGAAATCTGTTCAATTGTCTCAGATATATAAACCTCAAATTTAGGTCACTAAGATGCCACTCTGAGACCATTAAGAGAAAGCATGTATATTATATACTTTTAAAATAGGCTTGATTGCTCTAAATCTATTTTTTAAACATGTATCATCATGTCAGTAGGGTTTAAGCACTTTGATAAAGAAGTGTAGCTTCTCATCAAGTAACTAAATGTGAGTCTTCTACAGAAGGAAAGAGATCTTAGAGTTGTGCATTCAGTTGCTGGGGTCCTGTTGGAAAAGGGGGGGAGAACCCAGGAACAAAGACATTCCTGTCTGGTGATTAGCGTCATGAGAGCTACCTGGGAAACAGACAAATAAGCATTAGGATACATAACCCAACTGGGATTATCTTTATTCTTCACAAGGTATTACATGCTGTTTCCATCTCTCTGTTCCCTTCCTGTCTCCCATGTTCTGCAACAAACAGACTCCCAAGTCTGGAAAACACTACAAGAAAGTGGTAAATGTATAATTCTGGGGCAGGCATTCTTAGCCAAGACTTACATGTCATACTCCAAAGTCATCTCTTTAGACCCTCATAAATGGGACAGTGGTTGTCTCAACCTCCCAGGGTTGGTGTGAAATTAAAAAAATGCTCACGGTACAATGTCAAACACTTTAGTAAGTCCATAGGGAAAGTCAGTAGTTATCAACAGCACTATCTAACAACTCCTTCATCACCCTAACTGATTCTTTCACAAATTGCACACTGCAACAATATTTGACTTATTAAAATATCAGAGATGAAAGCCCCATTGAGCAACAACGTCCTATTTGTGAGTGAATCCTAGTCAAGACAGGGAAGTCAGCAGCCATGGAGCCTTCATATCATTAAAGCAATTATACCCTGCATTTTTAAGCTCCACAGTATCCAGTTCAATTTACTAAATAATAAGAATTAAACACAACCCCAATAGCAGCACTTCCCTTATCCCTGGAAGAATGGCACTCAACACTGAAATTCTCTAGCTAAATTACCAAGTATAAGGCTTAAATTTAGGATGGGGCAATTCTGAAACAGTTGATTACTGGATCTAAGATTATAGGTGTTCTTGTGAACTGTGGAAACTGATGAAATAAATATGAAATAGTGGATTATTACAGACACAATTATGGGGAGAACCTTGCCTGCGTTGACTGGAAGTATTTTGCATCACCATAAGGAAAGATTGTTGCAAGCAATTTTGACTTGTGCCCATGCAAAGCACCACACACGAGATCCACCTTCAGTAAGAAGTTTGATGTAAAGACTGAAAAGAACAGTATATCCTAGAATCAGAATTGGTCCTTAAGACTAAAAGGCATGCTTTGGGAGACTTCAGCCCGCCTCCAGGCTTCATCTGGGTGAAAGATAAAAACAGAAATTCATAGACCCATTAAGAAAGCCAGGAAAGAGGATGCTGGAACACAGTCAGGAATTTACATTTTCCTCTCTACTCAGCTGGTAAGGAGATGTGCATGCAAAAGGGACCAGCGTTTGTGCTTTGACTGGGCCACCTTTGAGCTATGGATTTTCTGTCAACTGATTGACTTTCCTAAGCCTACTGCTGTACTTTAGATGTGAAATGTCTCCTAAAGCTTCAGGAACCAGCTGGTGGTACTATTCAAAAGTGAGTAAAAAGGATTGGATTATTGGGATTAATCCATCGAAGAACTCAGAGACAAAATGGGCTATTAGGTCTTAGGATGTGGTTGAAGGAATTGGGTCACTGAAATGGTACCTTTGAAGGGCTATCTGGTTCTTAGATATTCTGCTCTGTCTACCTTTGTCTCTCTTCCTGTATCCCTCCTTCCAAACATACTCCTTTGTCCCCCAGCAGCCACAAGGTGAGCATCTCTCTTCTGCCACACCCTTCCATCAGGATGTTTCTGACTTGCCACAGGTTAAAAGCAATGATAGCCGTTGGTCATAGATGAAAACTTCTGACAGTTGAGCCCAAATAAATCTTCTCTCCTTTACCTTTTCCCTTGACCCAGCTTCTCTCCACCCCCACTTTCTCTTTCTTTTTACTTCTTTCTATTATTAATTTTGGGGTGGGGGGACTGGGCGTGGATTCAAAATCCTCCAGCTTTCTTTCTTCCCAGTGTACATGCCACCACAACCAACACTTTAAGTTGTGTTTCTTGGGTACTTTTTCATGTGAAAGGAAACTTACTCACACACCCAGCTTTACTCTGTAAACTGAGGATGTTGGCACTAATATCCTCATAGGGTCAGGAGAAGCTCTGAGCTAAGTGATATTCAACTCAATCTGTGTAGAAATTCACCATAAGTGGTCCATAAAGAGCAGGACTGTGCATAATTCCATCTACCCTGTGACTTACAAACTGAAAATCTAGGTCGTTTCACTTTTTTCTCAGTATTCTTGTTTCTTCATATGACATAAAAGATACCTAATGATTGTACCAATGTGGTCAAGTTGTTAGACTTGAATGATTTATATATACACCATTTATTAGACTAATGGTTATATTTCTATGTTTTGGATGTTAGTATTACTATGATCAACAAACTAGTGTAAAATCTAGGCAAGTTCATGAGGGGTGGTGTCAATGGGGAATAACCTTTCTTCAGGTGTGAGGCTAAAAACTATCTTGAAAAATTGATAGATGATAGCTGGGTGCCTTGCATGTGCTGTTCCTCTCTCTGGCTGTAGAGTTCTAAATGCCACATTTATGGATATGTCAAGAAGAGACCTCTGAAGCTCTTTCACAACACCACTTATAGTTTCCCCTGTAGGAGGATTTAGTTGGTAGGAAGGAGGAGGCAGAAAGCTGAGAAGCCATTTGCTCAAGACCAACTTCTTATCAGTATTATAGGGCTTTAATTAGGAGTTCTGATGTCATTACCCAATAAAGTATGTAGTATTATTATTACCTTTTAAAAGATTTACTTATTTTATCTGTATGGGCATTTTGCCTGCATGCACATATATGTGCACCACATGCATACCTGGTATCATGGATCCCCCCAAACTAGAGTTATTGACAGTTGTGAGCTGCCATGTAGGTGCTGGGAATTGAACCCGGTCCTCTAGAGGAGCAGCTAGTGCTCTTAACTGCTGAGCCATCTCTCTATCCCCTTAGCAGTATTATTAAAACCATGTGCATATAATAAATAAATATTAACACTAAAGAAATGAGGGAAATTTGGATAACTGTATCTGTGCCTTTTTTCTTCACCCCTTTCCTCCTCCTTTCTCTTTGTTCTAATATATAGTGAACATCAAAGGGCAGAGGGCAGAGGGAGACGAGACTTTTCTCGAACTTCAGAAGATCTTAAGGTCAACCTGTCTACCAAAGCTGGCCCTAGCCAGAATTTAAGCTGCTTGCATTTTGCGATTTGCAAGCAAACAAACAGACAGACAGACAGACAAGGAGAAAACAAAGCAGTGAAGTGTAAGAACTCACTAATGAGACACACACTGTACAAGCCTGCTCTAGAAATACTACATTGGCTCTTATTTCCTCATCTGTAAAATGGAGTAACAGTAGCAATGTTTTGCTCATAGGATCACCAAGGGGTAAACAAAGGTCATATACCTGACAGTTGGCTGTGCTCAGCATATATTATGGAATCCTCCACTCCAGCCAGTATTGTTGGCATCAAATGTTAGCTTCCTGGTATCAGGAAACTAATAACCCAACCCTCTAGGGCTTTTCATTTTTTTTTCAATTGTGGTAAAGCATATATAACGTAAAGACTAGTATTTTAGTCATTTTTCAAGGATGTTGTCTGGTGGCACACTTACTTTGCTGTGCAACCATTCCTTCCTCATATTATGTGTCCAAGACCCTGGAACTCAAGAGCTATAGCTTAGGACTTGGCTAAAGTCATGCTGATTCCTAGAACTTATAGCCTGCATTCTCAGAGATTCCTAGTATTTGGAAAGCTCTCTTCATATGCTGATTGAAATGTTGGAAATA
>CABHPH010162860.1:0-29496 GCA_902168325.1 Peromyscus nudipes | reverse complement strand
GTAGTTCTGTTTGCAAAGCGGAAGGAGAGTTTTTGCTTTGGAAGTGGCTCGCTCAGAAACTTGGCACCCAGGTGCAGGGAAGCGAGACTCGCCGCCGAGCCTCTCTTGAGTGGGGAAGTGTGCAGACACGTGTAGGACATAGGAGCTTTGGATGCAGGTGTGTGACCTTAGGGGGACGAAACACCCAAGTGCGGTCCAACCGGATATCTGCAGAGAGGCTCCCGGGGTAGGAGCTGGAATGTGCGTTTGTAGGTGGTGCAGACCAAGTTTTGCAGCAGCGGGCGACCGACCGGGAGGAACCATGCCCTGGCTCAGGGAGGCTTGGGAAATTTTGGAGTGCCTGTTAATTTACAGTTTGATCCGAGAGAGCTGGTTTGGAGTAACTTGTCACAACTGATTGGTTTGCCAACTTGACGTGCCTGCCAACTTTACGGAGTGCAAAGATCAGAATCTCTTGAGGGAGATTCTGGGATCTCGTTTAAAAATGTTTTGGCAGTTTTTTAATAGGTAATATTAGATTGCAGAGGAGCCGGATATGAAATAGATTAGTCACATTCGAGATGCCTCGCTGTTTTGTACACGGAGCGAATTACCCTTTTTAAATATTCGCTTTTTGAAATTTCTTTCTTTGTGGAATACATGTTACGATATTTATAATTCATGTTCCGGTTTAAGAAGGGCTGTTGGAGAGAGGATGTGTATAGGATGTTTCGGTGGAGGCTATCTGCCTGAGGTTGGAAGAGCTGCCTCATGCCCTGCTTATGAGCCAGGCCAAGTGACTTTGATGGAAGGATTCTTCCTCCACCTTGCATCATTCCAGACATTTAATTCTGTTCTTTCACCAAGCGTAAGCCGATTAATAAGGATGCTGTGGAGAATTTGTGGATGGGCATCAAGGTCGGCTTTCTTCATCCCGGTTTCCAGTTTAGATACTGGAACGTTACATCTTGAAAGAAAATAATTTCAAGGAACGTTAGGGAGAATTTTTGATTGTTTGTTTTTACTTTTTTGATGTGAGCATCTTTGCTTAACCTGCCCTTCCACTACTGAGCATACTTTTTATCTCCTGATGCTGCCCCCTGTTAGGTGGGACTGTACCAGTAACAACCATGAAGAAAAACACTGAGGCACTGGATGTTTTTATTCCATTCTGTGCCTTGGATGTGAATGTATTTCAGATGGCAAGTTCTTAAGGTTGATACAACTGATACAGGGAATTTTAGTGAGTTATTATGTCTAATACATTACACCAAATAAGTAAATGAATGTAACTGCATAATCCTAACTAAACTAGAAGCTTTCCTTTTGTGTTGCTGGTTAGTGGCATCCACTGCCCTACCGAAAGCCTAACCTTGTTTCCTCTTTGTTATTTAGACAATCAGCTAAAGTGTTTCATATTTTCTTTTACTTCAACTTTAAGGACATAATGGTTTTTTGTTATTTGTGCTGTGGATGCTTTGAAAGAAGAAATTGTGAAGTGAGGCAGACCTTTAAAGAATTTATTTCATGGACAAATATTAGAGTATAAAATGGTTGGATGGAAACAAGTGTGTTAGATTTTTGTGTTTGGTGACTGAGAATCTGCCCTAGAGTTAGGCCTTAACTTTCATTGTAATAAACCTGTTTTTGTTGTCATAATGTGAAGCTGTGTTCCGGATACCACAGGGCCATCATATATTTATAGTTACTTTCATGAAACTGACCATTTTACGAACAGTTTAAGATCATGCTAATGTGCAACTCCCTTGTGTGTGCATATTTCATTGTGGATTTTTTCAAATATATTACAGAATAAAAACAGCCACTTGAGTATAATGTAAGATTGCTAGGGTGCTTTGCTTGGGTCTCACTCTTGTCTCACCAGCTTCTTTTGATTCCTTGAGTGGTAGAAAGAAGAATAATGTGGTTATTACAGTAAGTGCGAATTTCCTTTCTGATCTGACATGTTCAATAACTCATACAGGAGTAGAATATACTCTCTCATCTTAATAACGGAACAGGAGTGAAATTTCAGAAGTTGATGCTGGGGAAAAAAGCATTAATCCTCATCTTGAGAATTCTCACAGCTAAAACATATCATTAAGTTTTCAAATAATATGTCATTTTTCAACACACTGTATTTAGGGGCTGTATATTAATTTACATGGTATGTTACTGCTTCTCACAGAGGAATTTCTGAAGACCATCAGATTTTATATATGTATACATTTCCTGCAGTCCACCTAGATGCTCTTAATGTCTGTCAGATGCCTTTCCTATTGGCTAAAGAATGCCTATCCATTCTATGAGATGCTAGTGTTTATCTGTTAATCTTAATGTGTAGTTGTTTAAAGCCAAGTAAGTCTGATTTATCTTTTTCTAATTCTAATAAATGTGTTTTAACTTACCCTTTGATTATTTGGACTGAATTAAAAAGAATCTCTCAAAAAACTGCTCCCAGTCTTATTCAGAATTGAGGGAAGAACCCATAGGGAAGAGCTAATTTTCCCAAATTAGCGTGAATTCGATAGAACCAAGGATATAATTCATAACTGTGTGAGCAATAAGACCTGAAATTGTCTTAGGATTTATCACTGTGGGCTTGAGAGTGTAGCTCATGTAGAGTGTGTGAATGGCATGCTTCTGGCTGGCCCTTAAGCCTCCAGCATCAACAAAGTCCAAGCAAGATGCACATCGCCCTGTGCTTCCTGGTGAGCGTGTCTAGTGGCATCCTTTGGAATTTGAAACACACAGGAACTGATAAGTATCCAGAAGAACTCTGCAGTCTTCGTAAACCGCAGCTGAACCACATGTCAGTTCTGGATTCTAGTATTGGAAATGAGAAAACGCCATCTCCTACAGGCCCCTCCTTTTCCAGTCTGAGTCTCATCGTTTGCTGTGGTGACTGCTGCCTTCTCCCAAGCCTGTCTGCTTCCAAGCTACACTTTGAAATTTGCTGGTACTTCAGAGGCTTTAAGGCCAATGCCCTCTTCACATTTAAAATTTCACTTGTCAGGGGCAGCAGACCAGACCTCACTTAGATGAGATAAACAGTCAAGTGGAATTAATTCCCCTTTATCTGTAAGTGACATGACTCATGAGGTCTTCATTAAGGTTTTGCATAATGTTTTCTAAGAGGATGTTATTAACTCCAAAACCTTGAAGTGAAAATCCAGACTTTGTGCATGAATAAGTCAGGCCTTACCAAGATTTTCTCTTGGTTCCTCGCTAATCCTTGAAGAGTCTTCTGGACTGCCATAGACTTCCTGAAAGCATATAGACTATATATTCGCAGTTGCTATGTGTGTATGTGGCAATCATTCTTATAGCATTGAGGAAAAATATTTATGAGTAGACACGAATATGGTAAAGGGTAATGAAGATTTATGAGATGCTTGCTGTTGATTTGAAACACACCGAATTGGATTTTTAGGCACATAGGCAAAAATGACCCAGGATCTCTCATGATCAAACTAAATTCTAAAAAAAAATAAAATGCTGACTTAGGAGGCTGACTTCATACACAGTGTCTATTACAGTTCTGACCATACGTGGCTCCTAACTTGGCATTCATCCTTTGACCCCTTGGGTAAACAGCCTGTTATGAGAGTCTGCAGCATAGCCCTCTATAAAAGTGAAGTGTTGAGGATGAGTGAGTGAGGATCCTGGAGGAGCGGGATGTAGAAGAATGTGCTACTGCTGGGTTGGAAGTTTACTGGGACAGGAGGTGACTGAGAGGATCCCTTTTGAAATATGAAGGGAGGCTGCTGACCAGAGTCTGACTCAAACATTGGGCTTCACTGTCTTTATAGAAAGAGTATTCCACATAGAACACTTTACTAAGAATAAAGGTAAGGCAAAGACTAATGAGAGCTAATTCCTGCCGTTAGGGTGCCTGTAACCAAGCAGTCCCTTGTTTTCAGAGCCGGGTTAAGTCCTTTGTTCCATATCTCCTTTTGTGTAGTGCATTGCATCGTATTTATTACAGTACTTAATAACACGTTCTTCTGCTGAACTGGGTCTTCATGAAGGAGCCTTTCCTCAGCATCCTCAGCTAGCTCAGAGTTTCACAAATAGAATAAGTAAAAGGTAGCTGGGAGGGTGTTGGACAGAAAGGAAGGAAGCCATGACTGTCGACATTCTGAAAGTCAAGAGAAAATCTATAGGCAGACTGTGTGCGAGAAGTTTTATGGGAAAGGCCATGGTGGAACGCCCAAGACAGGACCTTGAGAGAAGGTTTGAAAGGCAGGTTTGGGTGGGGGTCTGTAGCTGAAAGTTTTCCTGTGTCCCACACGGTCCACAGCCGCTCAGACCCAAGTAAACACACAGAGGCTTATATTAATTAAAACTGATCGGCCATTAGCTCAGGCTAACTATTGACTAGCTCTTACACTTAAATGAACCCATAATTCTTATCTGTGTTTAGCCACGTGGCTTGGTACCTTTTCTCAGTTCTGCCTTCACATCTTGCTTCCTCTGTGTCTGGCTGGCAACCCCTGACTCAGCCTTCCTGTTCCCAGAATCCTCCTCTCTGCTTATCCCACCTATACTGTATTTCCTGCCTGACTACTGGCCAATCAGCATTTTATTTATCAACCAATCAGAGCAACACATATTCACAGCCTACAGAACATCCCACAGCACTTCTCCTTTTCCTGTTTTCAAAAAGGAAGGTTTTAACTTTAATGGAGTCCCTGCATGAGTAGATGAGATAGCTTGTGTCAAGCATTGGGGGAACTTAGAGAGGAGAGTGAGACACATGCCTGATTGAAGGGGGGCCAAGGAGCAGTGAAAACCGGAACTGGGTGCTTTGGGAGAAGAAAGAGAAGGCTGATGCTGATGATATGGCCGAAGTTCCTGCAGATTTGAAAAAAGAATTGGAGAAAACAAAGATGAAACGTTTTTGTTCATCAGAGAAACGGGAACACTAGTGCATTGAAAAAGACTCCAGGGATTGCAAAGACCAGATCTGGGAATCCCCAAGACAGGGAGAAGATGAGACCAGACCCTGGTTTGGGGGCACACCAAGCAAGGTTTGGTAGTCCTTGGGTGATGCCGAATTACAGTCCAGAACAATTATTCAGGCTCATTATTCTCAAATATTTCAGGTATGAGAATCATTTCAAAAATAAAATCCTGCAAATTCTCAGGGTTATTTTACTTTTAGCATTGTTCATTGAGAATACGAGAACGCTCTCAAAGCAACAAATTTAGTTACACTTTAAATCAGTTTGTATCCTATGAAGTCAGAAAAGTTTCCTTTTATTTTCATTTGTAACAAAAGCTTCATTTTTACTCTAAGATCTCTTTGTGGTGACTCCATACTCTGCCCATGAGTTACCCCACAGGTTCTTAAAGTAGGGGTCATGACCCCATGTGGAGCCGGGCAGTTCAGTGTGCAGAGTGGTGAAGGTTTTTGGCAATAGTTAGTCGTTTCTGAACTCCACAAGAATCAAATAAATAAACAAAAGATTTAGAATTAAAGGTGTAATGAAACTGAGGTGTTTCTGGTGGGGCGGCCTGTATCGCCTCCTGCTTCTTTACTGAGGCCTTAGTTCTGAACACACAACACGCACACTCTGCACCAAGTAGCCTTCACTCCACAGACCCACAAATGCAACTGGAAACCTGCTGACTCACGTTCAAGACTATTAAGTTACGAAATTCATTGTTCTCACTGTACATATAACATTGTCTGTATTTACAGAAACTAATAGTGTAGTTGCAGAAAGCAAAGACTACTTTTCTGCCATCATTCTGTAGTGAGCTAGCATCTAATTAGCATGACTGTGGACTGATTATGTTAGGATGTTTCAGTTTAAAAATTGTTGTTTTGAGTTGCTGACAAGCTTTATAAGTTGCTGACAAATTTATTAAATAAATTTTTTTGTTTAAGATTGGAACTGAATTTCTAATAATTTCTGAAATGGCCCCAAACATGCTGCTGCCATTTTGTTTTATATATTCATGTGAAGCATCATCCTCAGCAGGGATGATTTTAAAATAAAAATATTGATCAGCTCTGAAAAATAGTGCAGATGTCCTGCATGTCACACACTCAAACAAGGTTTCACTCTTCATGTAAAGACAAGCACATCCGCCTCCTTAGCATGTAAACTTGCTTTCATCTTTAATAAATGCAAAATTGCATGTTTACTAAAGAATTGTTTTTTTAAAAAGGCTTCCTTATGATTTATTGTCAGTAAATGTTCGGTTTGTATAGTCTTACATATCTGTACACTAGTGTCTCTTTAACAGTTTCTCAGAAGGGAGTGGCAAGTAGATCAGGTTGAGGAAACCCTGGCCAAAGCCGCAGACACAGATTTGGTGACTCCCCGCGGTAACAGTTGACCCTTGGGTGCAGGAGAAGTCATCAAGGAATAACACGGCAGACTAGAAAAGAGATGAAGTTTAGAACTCTCAAAGACGTTCAGGGTGTCCCACACCTGTGCTGAAATCTCTGCACTAACTAAGGAGGCTGAGGCAGAGGGCCACCCGAGACTAGTCTGTCCATCATAGTAAATTCCCCTCCACACCAACAACATCTTCAAAGAGCGACCGAACTTAGAATATAGCGGGAGGAGATGGAAAAGGAAATCAGTGTGCCATTACCAGAGTCAAGTGACAACGTCTCAGCGCATGGCAGATGGCAAGGAGATGGCCCAGAAGCCCTGGTGGAAATTCAGCAGTCCCCTGAGATTTATTTTGGATAGCCCAGGGGGTCCTGACACAGCGGGCTTATTGACCATGAAAGCCCCCTCTCTGACTTACCCTGGATCTTTAGCCCCAGGCATAGAAAATCCTGTTCCCCTAGCAAAGTAAGAGATGAGCTGTGACCAGATAGCTGTTCATTTCACTTAGCATAGCCTGAATGAGGCAGGTGACCCATGCTACTGTGAGAAACATTGTGTAAGCATTAGGAATATCATATGAGGTTAGCTTTTAGTGGAGTAAGCAGTCTAGAACTAATTCTGATTTTTTTCCCCCTCTGGTTTTAAATGCCTCTTGTAATGCTGTGGTTCTTCTCACCAACCAAGGCGTAGGGATTACGTGCTTTGCAGGGCAGTGGGGCCTGGGTAACCTTTTGGAAACAGCAAGAATGAGCCAATTGGTTTCTTTAAACCGCAGATTTTAGGAAAAGGCCAGGCTCGACTTGGTGCTCCATGGTGTCGAGGAACAGCCAGGTACAGTAGCTTTCAGCTGAGTGGCTTTATTGTATCAACTACTCGTATGTATTGGTGTGTTGGGACCCCTTGGTACCCAGCTCAGAGAGACACAGGCGGAGTTTGCTTTCAGCCCATTTGACCTTCATATCGAAGCATGAATGGTTACGGATTTTGTGGAAACAGAAAATCTCATAGGAGTTTTAAATCGAAGCAAGTGAATGTATAAAGTGGTGGGTGTTTAAATGATCTCAGCAGGCTTTGAAGGAGACTGACGCAATCTTCCAGCAGGAAAGCTTGGGGAGAAACCTCCACTCCCCCCTGTGGGTGTAGGTCTTTAGAAAGCCTCCTGGGGTTCTGAGCAGTATGTCCGTCTTTCATCTGTTATTTCGGCTTTGGAAATGTACATTTGTTCCCAACATTCTTTACATTGTTACTGCTTTCCCCAGTCCACAAGGACTTTCTCTCCAGAGCTAGGAGGTTGGGTCAAGTACAGGAGGAAGGATAAGACTTGAAAACTGCTATTTTGTAAAACCATTGCCTCAGAAGACAATTGAGTCTTTTGGGTCCTAGGATCCTTCTGTATTTTTATATTTGTCCAATAAATACTCTTCTTTTCCCCCTCATTGTTATAAAATGACTGAAAAATTCTGTTAATCTAAATGTTGCCGTGAACTGCTTCCTATATCCCGTGTTCTGGGAAACAAATACAGTGAGTTAGTGGAGCACTCAGACTGTGTAAAGCTACAGTCCTCATATGGAGAAGACTGCATGTACATGTTTTGTATGTGTGTGAATCTTTTTTTCTTTGCTCGTGTAAAGGCATGTAGTGCAGCTGCACAAGGTAAACAATGCGAAAGTGAGTTTCTTCGCTTCTAGTGCAGACATACTCCAGAAGCCCTTCTGTTGGCGACAGCATACTTGAATGCACAGTTAAACTTGGTCTGTCTCTCAGGGGACTAGTTTTGGGGACTAGTGTCCAATTAGATGGTAGACCCTCCCTAGATGGGTCCTCACTGCGGTGATTTAAAAGACGGAATATTTTACTGGGAGGACAGAGATGGTATGGCTGTGATGGTAGGCCCGAAGTCCTGAGGCAGTCCCAGAACATGTAGTTTTTGTTGCCTAGATGTATAGACTGAGAATCTTGTAAGCTTGCGTCATTTGCCAAATCCAGAGTTTCACACGCTGGAGCTGAGGGACTGAGGAAGTGTTTTTCAGAAGCACACTAGATGTTTTTCCTTTCTAGGTGTTAGCAGAAGCCACTGAACAGTTCTTAATATTTTTTTAATGTGTTGGAAATTTATGAGGCCATGTCTATACTGGTCCATGTAAATAGAGAGCCATGGAGTTGAAGGATGGTGGTGAAGTTGGTAGTTGATCAACATGTGGATTTCTGAGGTCCCAGGCTGAGTAAGTAGTTCTTAGAGTAATAAAGAGATTCCTTCTGCATTGGAGTGGCTGAGATTCTAATTTCTATAGCATTCTAGTTGGCTTTTGAAAACAGGTCCGGGGCATGGTGACTCTTTGTTTTCCAGTGTGCTCCTCATATCTCTGTTTCTGTTGCCTCTAGTCAGCTGCCCTCGACAGTAGAGATGGTCTTCCATTTACCCCCATGGTGTGAGGGTGTCGGCCTTCTGTGATTGCCCCCTTTTAATCTGTGGGTGCCTTGCTTACAAGGCTGCTTTGCCTCATAGAAGTTCTTGCTACCTCTCCTTCCTGAACTCATGGAAAGTGTTGATAAATGATAACTCTGTCTTCTTTCATATCCCGTGTGTCTGTGTGATCACACATTTCACAGCTCCTTTCCTCACCCCACCCATCTCTAAAATGCTGCCTAGTCTCTTACCTTCAATTCATATTGAAATCTGTCTCTTTCACTGGCTAGATTATAGACTGAGATGGATAGAATGTCTCAGGGGGTTTACATGAAGATTAGACATAATATGATAGCATCTATCATGTTGCGAGACACAAAAAGAGAGTTCGGTGAATGGTACTGTAATGGCTTCTTATTTCCTGCTCATTTTCGTTCATCTTCACGAACGCTGTGTCCACATCACAAAGGGAAAAAAAAATGGAAAGCTGAAAATGTGGGATAAACCCTGTGAGCGTTGGTCTGAGTTCCCAGTCCGTGTTTAATGGCTGTTTTCCTGTGAGCACAGAGGTCAGTTTGGCAACTGGCTTGGGAGTACAGAGTTGGATAAAGTAGAAGTGTCGGGAGAGAGCGCCCTTAGCTATCAACTGCTCTGTAGAGGTGTTGTCTTGTGTTGCCCATCTCAGTCTTGCCGCGTCTCAACCCATCCACAGTTTGAAGCAAGTGTGGTGAGTCTTTCCTCTCTTCTTTTTGTAGGTTAAGCCCATCCACAGTAATGGCCACAGCCTTACCCAGGACCCTGGGGGAGCTGCAGCTGTACAGAATATTGCAGAAAGCCAACCTACTTTCTTATTTTGATGCCTTTATCCAACAAGGTGGCGACGATGTCCAGCAACTTTGTGAAGCTGGAGAAGAGGAATTTTTGGAAATCATGGCACTCGTGGGCATGGCGAGCAAGCCCCTTCACGTTAGAAGGCTGCAGAAGGCTTTGAGAGACTGGGTGACAAACCCTGGCCTTTTCAACCAGCCACTGACTTCCCTTCCCGTCAGCAGCATACCCATCTATAAACTACCAGAGGGCTCCCCAACATGGCTGGGGATATCCTGCAATAGTTACGAAAGGAGTAGCAGTTCGAGGGAACCACATTTAAAAATCCCCAAGTGTGCCGCCACCACGTGTGTGCAGAGCTTGGGTCAGAGCAAGTCAGAGGTGGGAGGGTTAGCGCTGCAGAGTGTCAGCGAGTCCAGACTCTGGCAAGGACACCACGCCACTGAGAGTGAGCACAGTCTGTCCCCCGCGGACCTGGGCTCCCCAGCCTCCCCGAAGGAAAGCAGCGAGGCCCTGGATGCTGCCGCCGCGCTCTCCGTGGCTGAGTGTGTGGAGCGGATGGCCTCCACGCTGCCCAAAAGTGACTTGAACGAGGTGAAGGAGCTGCTCAAGAACAATAAGAAGTTGGCCAAAATGATTGGTCACATCTTCGAGATGAGTGACGACGATCCACACAAAGAGGAGGAGATTCGGAAGTACAGCGCCATCTATGGCCGGTTTGACTCCAAGAGAAAGGATGGTAAACACCTCACATTGCATGAGGTAAGGAGGGTGTATGTGTATTTCTCTTTGTGTGTGTCTGTGTCTGTGTGTGTGTGTGTGTATCTCTGTGTGTGTGTACCTCTGTGTGTGTGTATCTCTGTGTGTGTGTCTGTATCTGTGTGTGTGCGTGCACTCATTGCTGTTCCCTGCAGGGAATTTGCTCATGGTTTGCTGGAGAGGAGCAGCCCTGAAAATACCGAAGTATGACAGCTCTGTTATGAGCAGAGGCTGTTTGTTGCCCCAGGGCTGTCTTGTGTTGAACTCAAACACGTTTGAGGTTTGAAACTACAGTGTAAGGTAGGTTTTTGAAAACTGTCAGAATTCAAGCAGCGAAGCATAAACTTTGCATTGGCAAGGTGTTTTGTTTTTTTAGTTAAGAGATAAAATAGGATTTTAGCCGGGCATTGGTGGCGCACGCCTTTAATCCCAGCACTCGGAAGGCAGAGCCAGGCGGATCTCTGTGAGTTCGAGGCCAGCCTGGGCTACCAAGTGAGCTCCAGGAAAGGCGCAAAGCTACACAGAGAAACCCTGTCTCGAAAAACCAAAAAAATAAATAAATAAATTTTAGGCCGGGCGGTGGTAGCACACACCTTTAATCCCAGTACTCGGGAGGCAGAGGCAGGCGGATCTCTGTGAGTTCGTGGCCAGCCTGGGCTACCAAGTGAGTTCCAGGAAAGGCGCAAAGCTACACAGAGAAACCCTGTTTCGAAAAACCAAAAAAAAAAAAAAAGAGATAAAATAGGATTTTAAAAGTGGACCTTCATTTTAAAATCTTTTTTGTAAATCTTTGTAAGAAAAGAAAACAAAGCAAAACAAAAACAACAACAAAAACCAACCAGACAATAAACATGACCAGAACGTAAAGCACCTTCCAGCTAGTGTAGAAAACAGTTACGTTAGGTGAATGTTGGAAGCGAGATTATAGCTTTGAATCTTGTTTTGGTTGGATGCCAGCATACAAAGGTCTCATTGTTTTATCTCCACAGCACTTTATCCAGAAGCGTTCTGCGTAAGCATGCATATGTGCATGTATATATACGCACATATGTTGTGTTGTATACATGCGTGTATCTGCATTTGCTTGCTTTCTCTTGTTATCTGGCTACGTCTGTCTTGAAAACTCGGTGCCCATGTAAGCTTGTCTTGGCTGTGATCTTTCCTTGCAAGCAGAATGACCTGTCCATCCCTTTCCTTCCTGGGCCCCTTTTGTCAGGGGAGCTCCAGAACACTTGGTTGTAGTGTTGTAACCTGGTCTGTCCCATGCTGGCCGATGTCTCTTTCCTAGAGTAATGTATCCAGTGAGTGCTTAGAAAACCATGCACTTCAGAAGTGAAAAAGACTTCTGTTGGTGAGATTTTTTTAAACAACTACATGCCCTTTAGAAGAAAGGAATAAACCCTCAGAAAAAGTTTTAGGTTGACTGTAATGTTTCATTCAATATCATGTTCTTTTCCCCAGTCTTATCCTTTATTATGAAAAGAAACATATATTCTCTGTGAAGGTATTCTGATATGAAAGGGTGTAAATTTCTGACTTGTAAACTTCCAAAGACTTATCTTTACATGTACAAATGTGAGGTCATGTCTCACAAACTGTTTCCCAGAATCCTCTGTTGGTGGTGAAACACCGGCGTCCCCAGGGAGCTGCCCCGCTCGTCTGTGGGCTGCCGTATGGGTCACCGTTCTACTTAGCTCTTCGCCTTGCAATGCTGTTTAGGTTGTCGCCAGTTTAAATCGTTTACATATACTGGTAGGTGAGCATTTTGACACACTCTTAAGAATATTTATTATTTTTAATTACATGTGTGGGTCTATTGGGTAGGTATGTATGTTAGTGCCCACAGAGGGCACAGGGGTCAGATCTCCTGGAGCTGGAGTTATAGGCAGCTGTGGGCCACCTGACATGGGTGCTGGGGATTGAACTAGGGTTCTCTGCAAGAACAGTGTGCATCCCTAACCATTGACCATCTCCAGCCCCAGTCACACAGTTATAGTCTTATACGTATTCTTCTGTGGAGTGGATCCAACATAATAAATTGTGGGATCAGGCAGTATGCAGATGTGATGTTTCAATCTATTGCTAATTGCTGCTAAATCGCATTCTAAAAAGCTGAAAACACGAGGCTTCCATCATTACTATGCAAGTGTCGTTTACCCACAACTTGCTGGTAATGACTCTTACATTTTAATCTTTGCCGGTGTTAACGGATGAAAACTTATTGCTCAGATTTGCATTCCTAGTGAGGATGATGAGTTTCTTTCCCTATAACACATGATCAGTTGTAGGTCCATAAAACTATTCTAGTCGTGCAGTTGTCTTTTAAAAACTGCTTGGTTCTGGACGGAGTGGCCCGCGCCTTTAATCCCAGTACTCAGGAGGCAGAGGCAGGCAGATCTCTGTGAGTTTAAGGCCAGCCTGGTCTACAGAGTGAGTTCCAGGACAGCCAGGGCTGTATAGTGAGACCCTGTCTCAAAAAAAAAAAAAACAAAAAAACAAACAAACAAACAAACAAACAAACAAACAAATAAAAAAAACAAAAACGAAGAACAAACCAAACCAAACCATGATTGGTGAGAGCTCCTTACATTGTCTGGACATAAACCCTTGTCCTTTATGACACTGTGCCCGTGACCACTCTTCCTTTGGCATTTCACTTTTTACTTAGTCGTATCTGTTGATCTGATCCTGTTTGCCTGAGCTGAGTTTTGTGCCCCTCACCTGCATAGCTGTATAATCTGAGTAACCTCATGCGGCAGTCCGCCCCACGGAAGAACAAGTGCTTCTGTAGTACTCTTGTGTTACAGCTTTTCAGGGGTTTGTTTTTAAGGTGTTGGTAATCTTACACATTTTTCCTTCCAAATAAAATCCTACATACATTTATCAAGTTTCTAAAAAAAAAAAAAAAGGTGTTGTTTTGTTTAGAAATGTACCGTGTAGGTTAACTTGGTAACAGTTGGCATGTTTATAGTAATGGGACCTATATGCGAGTATAGGATATGGTTTTCCCGATTTAGATCTTTTACATTCCTCAGTAATTAATTCTGTAATTCTTTTATTCACATATATTTTGTGCATTTCTTAGTTGGTCTGATTCTATGTATGTTGAATGTCTATATTACGTATACTTAATTTTTTTCCTCTGCTAAAGGTATAAGCAGAGGTAGAAGGCTATGAGAGTTTTTCTTCCTCGCCACCCTTTTAACGGCTACCACTGGTGGAGTTTTGTATGTCAACCTTGTTTTCACCATCTGGTCTTTTAGAACAAATGGTGTTGGATGTGAAGGCTGAAGTTTATGATTGTGGAACTGGTTAGCAAGAATGGCCGACCCGCAGAGCCCGGTCCGTCAGCCTGTGTCCCGCTTCACGGGGACCCCTGCCGCAGAGGGTTCCGATGCTCTCGGTGCTGCTCTGTCACCTGGAAATGGATAAAGGCATCCAGCTAGAGAGCCGTAGCTAGTAGAAAAAGGATGAAATGTGTTGGTTTGGCGGTTTTAACCAATCATTTATATTAAAGTTTTACGGGTGAAACACAAAGTTGGGCAGAAAACCCATATTTTTATCAAAGTAAAAGTAATTTTTGTGGTTGTTGTTGGGTTTTTCGAGACAGGGTTTCTCTGTGTAGTTTTGGTGCCTGTCCTGGATCTCACTCTGTAGACCAGGCTGGCCTCAAACTCACAGAGATCCGCCTGGCTCTGCCTCATGAGTGCTGTCATTAAAGGCGTGCGCCACCACCGCCAGACTGTAAAAGTGATTTTTACAAGACAAATAGTAATGGCCCTAATCGATTTCACTGTGAAAAGCATTCTTCCTTAAATTAAACAGTTCAGAAGAATTATATTTATGCCAGTCCTTGCTGCAGACTATAGATGGTGTGTAAGCCACGAGGCCGTCCTGGGTGCTGCGAGGTGAGGGCGGAGCTTTGGGAAGGCTGTCTTGCTTCTGAGATTCACCTTGGACAACTCTTGTTACTTGGGGCTCGAGTGTGTGACTCTGTCAGAACAACGTGGATGGGGTAGACGTTAACAAATCCACGTCTCTTCAGCTCTCAGACCCTCAGACCCCGGAGAACACTGGGAGTCTGAAATTACGAGAGAATAATAGGTAGAAATAAGTTATGACCTTTCAGGCATTATGAAAATATTAGCAATATAAATCAGAGAAAGACTTTTTAATATTTATAAGTATCTGAGATGAAAGAATGTTACCAATTTATCTTTAGTTTCCAAATAAGGAAATATGTGACTTCCTTGGCTCCGCCTAACTGTTCTCAGAGTTTTCTTTATAAAAAAACCTTTGATGCTTTTGTTTAAATCTTTGAAAGCCAAGTATTGTCTGTAGTTAGTAGCGGTTAAAACCAGCATCTCCAACGCCAGGGGGAAAAGTCAACTCCAACAAGTCTGTAGAATTTTTTTTTTTGTAAACATTTTTATATTTGTTTCCCAAAGCATTGTATCCTATACAGTACAGAATTATACAATGGAACATTGTTCTGTACTTTTAAAGTCAAAGAATAGGTCACTGATGTGCACATACACCACACACACACATAGTGCCAGGAGATGATAAAACATAGAACCATTCACATTCTTGATTTGGGGCAAGTACTGAAGGACAAGGCACAGCCAGGTGTGGTACGAGGAATTTCAGCAGGCAGAAGGTTTCTTCTATCCAGAAGTACCGTAGGATAAGAGACCGTAAAGAAGGCAGGCGGTATGCTTTGGATCTCGAGCCGATGGATGATGAGAAATAAACTGAAAATGGGAAATGGCGAGGTAGCAGAGCGTTTGGGACTCAGCGTGCAGAAACGTAAGCACATCAAGGGTTTGTCCTGCACAGCGTTTGTCAGCTGGTCAGAGGGCTCTAGAGCTGCCAGGTGCAGAAGCAGGTAAATTACAGTTCTACCAGAACTGTGGGGATGAGGCTGCTAAGGAGATAAAGCCCCAGACCCATGAAACAGTGACGCCAACCTCAGTCAGCTGCCAGCACAGTGTGAGAGGCCGGAGCTGAGATGTTTCCGAGAATTCCAGCAGCTTCAGTTTTGAGAGAAGAAACACTGAATCTGGGACCCTCACAAACAAGAACACGCTGTGCATAGTGATGATGCTTCTTCACTCCGTGCATCACCCCCTGATGCTTGAAAAGAGGTGTTGGGTTTTCTTTGGATGACTTTAAGAGATAAATTGTAGGACTATTAAGGTAGTCTATTTCTTCTTGAATCACTTGGTACATTTATATTTTTCTAGACATGTCAATTCAATTTGTCTTCAAACACTGGCATTAAGTTATGTATAGTTATTACCTAACCTAGTCTATATGATCTCTCCCTCACCCATTACCCTTACCCAAAAATTCAACAGTTTTTCTCTGAGAAATGCACAAACAAGGGTCAGTGGGCCCAGGCTAGCCTGCCTCCTGCTTTTGTGCATAAACTATTGCAACAGCCCGTGCTTTTTTATGTAATGTCAGTGGTTGCCTTTAAGCTACAGTGGCAGAGTTGAGCATCTGGACACTGTGATTCCTAAAATGTCCCTCTGTGTTTTACAGAAAGAGCTTGTTGTATTTGAAGAAGAACTTGTTATCATAATTGAGGGTTTTGGCTGTGTTGTGTCTGTGGCCTCTTCTAAATTAAACTGGCTGTTGGGTTCATTAATGTTCATTATTCTTATATTTCGGATTTAAGCAGCTGTAGTTCTGAGTTTTCACTGTGCATGGATTCATTATTGTTCTTAAAGTTTTGATTTTTTATCACTTTCTTTTTATGATTTCTGACTCATGAGTTATTTAGAATTTGTTGTCGTTGTTTCTAAACATGAGTGACTCTCCGCCACCACTGTCATTTTTTTTTTTTTCTGATTATTTCTGTCTGAATTCCATGGTGGTTGGTTCTCTCCACCATGAAAGTCCTGGAGATTGAGTTAGGCAAACAGGCTTGCTGGCAAACTCCTTTACCCACCGGGCCATCTCACTGGCCCTGGTTTTGATGTCTAATTTCTTTGACTGAACTCATGCTTTTTTAGGAATGTCTGGAAGCCCCTGGAAGGAAGTGGCTTTCTGTAGCAGTCATTTGGTTTTGCTTCTGTGAGTTAACAGGGATACAAGAACCTGGGGATAAGTTCCCAGCCCATTTAGTGTGAGTGAATTGTGGGTGAAGGCCTGTGTGAGGACCAGGAGGCTTTTTGTCCGCTGTCTTCCACAGAGCTCTGATGTTCAAGGCAGGTCATTTTCCCTGCATGTCCCTGGGTGACAGCTGATCTTCTAACGCTAATGCTTGGAGCTTTATGGAAGAGCACATCTTAGGACTCCTGACTCCACAAGCTTCGCCTGTAGTTGGAAGTTTTCCTGTGTCCCACTGGTCTGCAGCTGCTCAGACCCAAATAAACACACAGAGGCTTACATTATTTTCAAACTATATGGCCTAATGGCTCAGGATTCTCACTAGCTAGCTGTTACATCTTAAATTAACCCATTTCTATAAATCTATACTCTGCCATGTGGCTTGTGGCTTACTGGCACTTCACATCTTGCTTCTCCTGGCGGCAGCTGGCAGCATCTCCTCTGCTCTGCCTTTCCCCTTCCTCTCTCTCTAGTTGGAATGTCCCACCTCACCTTATTCTGCCTCACCATTGGCCAGACAGCTTTATTTATCAACCAATCAGAGCAACACACATTCACAGCATACAGAACAGCATTCCATAGCATTCGCCCCACCCCTGGGTCCTTTCCCACACTTTCCATCCTTGTGAAAATGGAAACTTTTCATCCAGTTTGGACACTGCATCCTTAACATACTTGCTCTTGGAGGTACTAGCATCTTTGTTTTGTGCTCACGTGCCTTACTCTTTCTCTGGTCCATCAAGCATTTCAGGTACTGTCTCTGCCATCCTGCCTCCCCTCTCTGCTTGTCTTACTCCGCATTTTTGGGTTTTTGTTTGTTTGTTTTGGGTTTGACTTGTATCTCAATTGTTCTGTTTTTAAAACACTCTGACAGAAGCAACTCAAGGAAGAGTTGAATTTGGCTCATGGTCCATCATGGTGGGAAGTCAAGGCAGCAGATGCCTGGAGCAGCTGCACAGGTTGCATTTACAATCAGGAAGAACAGAGCAGTGAACGCTCACGACCAGTTAGTTCACTTTCTCTTTTATACAGTCTAGGACAGTGGTTCTCAACCATCCTAATGCCACAACCCTTTAATACAGCCCCTCATGTGGCGGCGACCCCCAACCATAAAATTATTTCATTGCTACTTCAGAACTGTAGTTTTGCTGCTGTTACGAATTGCAGTGTAAATATTTTGGAGATGAGGTTTGACAGAGGGCTGGTGACCCGCAGGTTGAGAACTCCTGCCCTGGGGTCTCAGCCCCGGGATGGTGCCACCCACAGTGAACGTGCTTTCCTACCCCAACTAGCCTAGTGGAAGAATCCCTGATAGGCACATCCCGAGGCCCATCTACCAGGTCTCATCACGGTGGCGATTGAAATTAACCATCACCGTTTGTTTTGCTTTGTTTGGGGGGAGGGGCAGCCATGGCCTTTGCCCTTTTGAATGTCCAAAGACAAAGTCCGGTTGCCTTTCGAGCCTCTCTGTCATCCGGCATTTGCCAAGTGTTTTTGTGTCAACAGTACTTCATGGACAGTTGCATTAATTGGGTCACTAAAGATGAGCATGTTAACTACAGGGAAAGACGGAATCTTTCACAGAATCGGTTAACCACCTGCTTCTGAAGACAACTGAGTTAAGTTTTAAGTTCAGATGTAAATGACTGAAAGCTAATCTTCAACATGAAGATAAGGATGGAATCTTAGTATTTGGGGCTGTGGAACCAGGGCATGGGAGCAATGTCTAAGCCAGTCAGAGGACAGCGTATTAGTCTTTACTTTGACAGATTTGCAGTGGTAGCATTCAGCGAAAGCTAGCCGTGTCAGAGACAGCAGCTCTATTTCTCTTTAAGTGTCTTAGTCACCAATTTGCTAATGATTGCCGGGTAGAGGCCATGAAACCTGGGGAACACTGGCAGATGGATTGGAGGGAGACACTGTGATTTAGCTCCTTACTACTCTTGGTAGTGAGCCAGGGTTCTCGCTCCGCCTTGTTTTCTGCCAGGAGGGTCTTCTGGAGCAGGGAAACTTCCGCCTACTTTTCCAGGCTCTTGGAGTTGAAATTCCATGACAGTGAGTGTGTTATGTTGTTTTTTTTCTGCTTGTCATTGAGTTTTAAGAAGACAATAGAAAGCAGTTTTCAGTGTATGTTAAAATGATTTTCTGTGGCTGTACCTAAACTGGTAGTTCTGAAGTGTGGGTAATTCAGGTATCTCACTGGTAATCAAGGGCTTTCCACAACAATTTAGATTTACAAGTATAAAAATGGCTACTTAGAAAGCAGTTTGAGACGGGTCCTCCTGGTCACTGTAGTGGGCACGCTGAGCCTGCAGGTCACTTGGTATCATTTTGTAAAGTGTGTTTCCCTTTTAACCTCAATCACATGGAGCCCTTCAAAAGCAGGGACCAGGTGTGGTGGCACATGCCTGTAATCCCAGTGCTGGGAAGTAGAGGAGGAGGATCAGGAGTTCAAGGCCATCCTCTGCTACAGAGAGAGTTTGAGGCCAGCCTGGGCTACATAAAACCCTGCCTCAAAAACAACACAAACAATGACAAAGAAAAAGAAAACCCTGGAGGAAGCAGCTGGTCCTTGTTGGTAATTTAAGGAAGAGGAAGAAGGCTGCTCACCTTCCTGCTGCGGCACCTAGCTCAGCCATGAGCTTACCGTGGAAGCCCAGGCTGACAGCCTTGTGTCCGTATAAAACCAACCCTTAGGACATGGACTACAGTGCAGTTGGGAATTCAGGGAGGACAATGGTAGACCTACCAAAGCACATGATGTCAGAGGTTTGTGTCATACTACATACCAAAACCCATGATGTCAGACGTTTGTGTCCTACTACATACCAAAACCCATGATGTCAGAAGTTTGTGTCATACTACATAGCAAAGCACATGATATCAGATGTTTGTGTCATACTACATACCATGACACATTCTGGGTGGATTAAATACTAACATGGGAAAGGTAAGGTAGGCTTAAATAGAGGAACCTTTGCGTGTTTCTAGAGAAGGAAGAGTTTCCATGCATGGCATCTGTGGTGGTTTGAATGAGAATGGCTCCCGGAGGCTCATACAGGTGTGACCTTGTTGGAGGAAGTGTGTCACTGGGGGTGTGCTTTCAGGTTTCAAAAGCCCAAGCCAGGCCCAGGTGCTTGTGCCTCCTTGTCTCTGTCTGTCGTCTGTCTCTCTCTCTCTGCCCTTTGGTCAGGATATAGCTCTCAGCTACTGCTCCAGTGCCACGAATACCACATGCTCCCCGCCATGATGATAATGGACTAAACCTCTGTGCTGGCCAATTTTATGTCAATTTGACACAGGCTGGAGTCATCTGAGAGGAGGGAACCCCCATTGAGAAAATGTCTCCCTAAGACGGAGCTGTAGGCAGGATTGTAGAGCATTTTCTTAGTGATTGATGTGTGAGGGCCCAGCCTACTGTGTGGGGCCGTCCTTGGGTTGCTGGCCCTGTGTTCTATAAGAAATCAGGCTGAGCAAGCCATGGGGAGCAAGACAGTAAGCCGCACCCCTCCATGGCCTCTGCTTCAGCCCCTGCCGCAGGGTTTCTGCCCTGTGTGAGCTCCTGTCCTGACTTCCCTCAGTGATGAACTGTCCCCTGGAAATGTAAGTGAAATAGATCCTTTCCGCCCAAGGTTGCTTTGGTCATGGTGTTTCAGCACAGCAATAGTGACCCTGACTAAGACACCCCCTGAAACTGTAAGCAGTTAAATGCTTTCTTTTGTAAGAGTTGCCTGGGACATGGTGTTTCTTCACAGCACCAGAACAGTAACTGAGACAGCATCCAAAGGAAAAGCTATAGGGCTAATGAAAACTAAGAAAAGAGACCCGCACCACATACGATACAAAGTTAATGTAATTCCTAGAGTCCATAGGAAAATGAAACACCACCACAGAAGAAGCTGGCATGCCACGAGCAACAGATTTTAGAAATAACTCGGACATAGGAAAGGACTGATTTCTAGTCAAGTAAATGAAAACCCAAACCAAATGCCATTTACATATATGAAGTAGGTAAGGTTTTTAAAAGATGGGAAGCCTCATGGGGCGGGATTCTAGGAACAGTCTCCCGTTGGTGTCCCCACGTGGTATTATTTGGAGAAGTTTGTCTAGAGGGAAATTGTGGTAGGACACAAAAAGTTAGTAAGGGCTGACTGTGTGGCTCAGTGTCTGAGAGAGGCTTGCTGCTCTTAGAACCCTGAGTTTTGTTCCCCGCATCGGTCAGGTGGCTCTCAACAGCCTGTGTGTACAACTTCAGGGGGAACTTACACCCTCTTCTGGCCTCCTCAGGCCTCTGCACACATGTGACATACACTCAAGACAGACACACATGAATAAAAATCAATCTTTAAAAAAACTTATTAAATCTTAGTGTGTTCTGTGTCTCACAAGTCCATTTGTTGGAGCTTATACCAAATCAACAATTAGATATGCATGCAAAGGTGCGTATTTATAAATGTCCTTTTCTGCTTGTAATGCTCGAAGGGCTGGGGTGAGATTGGGTTAAATAATGCATTGCTCTTTCCTGAAATGGCATTTTATTTGTATAGCAAAAAAGATGTTATAAAGGATTTTAAAATTCACTGGTCAGTCAACAATATTTACTGTGCATTGAGCCCATATCAGGTGCTGATGTAAATATGCCAAGTTTCTGTCATAAACCAATGTAAAAAAAATAAAAGGTACAGGATTATATCAATGAAAAAGGACTTGAAAAGTCCTAGTGTAGAGAAATAGAGAAGTTATTAGCAGTAAAGGTGAGATGCCTGGGTAGAGAGAAAAGGTAAATCCTGAACTTTCTAATTAAAGTAAAACAAGACTTAGACACCAGCAGCAACTTCACGCCCGGTGTGGCTCCTCACTTCCCTCCTGAGAGCCTGTGAGGGGTCTGTCTTCCCGATGACAGAGTGAAGCTCACAGACAGCCTTTTGTGTGTCCAGACTCACACACCGTGAGCAGTGGAACAGAAATAGTCTTCTTCCCGCCACAGCCCACACTGTGAAGAAGGACATTTCTTGCTTTCTAGAAGAAGTCTGGTTTATCCACCGGCAGTTCCCTGCGTCTGCCTCACAGAACTGTGGGGAACATGCAGATTTATTAACGAGTTACTGCGCTGTTTGCTATTTTAAGTTTTAGTACAGGTGTCTGATCAGCCAGCAATGATGCTGACAGTATTTTAAGAATGATTGAATCAAGTAAATATAAAAAGTGAGTCTCGGAGATGTCACTTTCCAGTGCCACCCTGACTTGTCATTACTTTGCTGTGTAAGTGATCTGATTAGTGTTGCCATCGGAGATTTTCATGTCAGTTCGGGCGAGAAATGCCACCAGCTGTATATAATCATGTTTAACTAAGAGTGTCACTATTTCAAAAATCAAATTTTGGGTTTTTTTCCATAAGACAAATGAGATGCAGAATAATTCTTTATCATTCATAAACTCCCCTGCCTAGTCAAAAATACAGAATAAATGAATACGAGTAGGTAAGAGCAAGATAGCTGTTTGGAATTGTCTTGGCTCCAGAAGACAGTAAGTCAGCTACCCCTTGTGCCCGCCTGACATGGGGGATGATGAGGGGAGGTTTCTTCTTCCTATAACGATGTGAGTTTCTCACATTAAGTGAAACATTCTATTATCTAATGAAGTAGAAATGCTTATTCTTTTGAATTTTTTTTTCCTTTGGATGCTTAGCTGACCGTTAACGAAGCGGCCGCCCAGCTCTGTGTGAAGGACAATGCTCTGCTGACGAGGAGGGATGAACTGTTTGCCCTGGCCAGGCAGGTTTCTCGAGAAGTCACCTACAAGTACACTTACAGGACCACCAGGTAAGTGGGGAGTGGTGCCTCTGTGCGCTGGGTAGGAGCAGAGTTTGCAGCATCGTTCATGGATAAAATATGAGTGTGTCGGAGAAGGTAGGATATAAACAGAATTAAACAGTGTAGTCACTTTTCAAAACATTGTTCAAAGAGATTTTTTTTAAATTATTTTTAACTGGCTCCTAAAAACATAAAAATGTTTGTATCAGTGAGTACCATTTGGTGTTTGAATACATGTATCATGTATGCGTTTTATGATATTGAAATCTGTTGTTAAACCTACCTGTTCAAACATTTATCATGTGTTCTTGGTGGTGGAGGCATCCCAAAGCCTTTCTCTGCGGTTTGAAATAAATAAGCTGTATGCAGTCTGTCCATGCAACCCACTACATGGCGACCACTGGGACTCTGATCTCACAGCAGTTTTTGGTTGCGAGTAGCCCTGCTATGTCCCCACTGTTGAAAGATGCATTCTCTAGGGCTGGAGTGTTCTGGCCATGGTGCAGACATTCCCTCACACAGACCTCGGCTTTGAGTGTGATGCTGAGGTCCCTACAGCTTCTCAGACACATGTACACACTCACTCACAGCCGGACTTGGTGGTGGCTGTGAGGAAGCTGGTTCCTTGGCTGGTTGTGTAAGGTGTGACTTCACTGGCACTGAGCCTTTTTGGGTGTCTTTTGTTTTTGGAAATAATGCCACAGTAAGTGAAATTGTGTCTTGCCTATTCCAGGATGCACTTTTTACACCTGAGTGTCTTTTTACAGTGACATATAATTTAGATTGACTTCTCATAATTTAGTTGGCAAGAACATATCAAGGTAGTGGCTTAAAGAATGGGATGTCCTAGTACTGATGGGTGCCATGTAGTAGATACGTTATTGTAACTCTGGGATAGCTCCCAGAAGGGAGACTGAGTCAGGTAAGAATGTCTGAAGCGTTGGAAGACAGGCACAGCACATCGTATTTCATACAGCCTTATGCATTCATTTCAAATGACCATTTTTATCATTTTATTTTAAACGGTTCCTGCTGAACTCGTAAAGAGACACATTCCTTGATATTTTTGTGTTTTGGGTTTTTTTTTGTTATATTGTCATGAAATACTTCTTTCTCTGGTAGAGTTCTTAAGTAAGAAGCTTTCTAAAGTATGTAATGTTGTCTATGTATCCCCTAATATTAACTTGGAAATGATGAGACAGTCTCTTCCATTATGTAAATGGTTATTGCATGTCATTTCTCATGTTGTGGTTTCAGAATTATGTATTCCAAGGGAACATTTCAGACTGAGATCATTCAGTAATAAAATTTGTTATCTTCTCAAGCTTTTTCTTCCTCCCTTCCTTTTAGGTTAAAATGTGGTGAAAGAGATGAATTGTCTCCAAAGAGAATTAAAGTGGAGGTATGGATGCCTGTAATATATCTGTATGCTCATAAGTTTTGCTTCATTTATAAGATCCCCAAAACTAATGAAAAATCTTAGTTCAGACAAAAAAGAATGGCTCCCCCCAGTTTAGTAAAAAAAATAAATAAATAAATAAAATAAAAATTATACAATCTTAAAAGCAATATAGAATTTTGTTACTCTGAAGTACCTATAATAGTCTCAGCAAACCAAGGAGATTGCTTTTTAAAAATGTTCTTTAGATTTTATTATTTTTATTTTATGTGTGTGGGTGTTTTGTCTACATGTATGTCTGTGCATCACGTGTGTGCAGCGCCCATGCAAGCCGTAAAAGGGCATTGGATCCCCTAGAGCTGGAGATACGTCCAATTGTGAGCTACCATGTAGTGGCTGGAAATTGAGCCCAGGTCCTTTGGAAGAGCAGCCTGTGTGATTAACCACTGAGCCGTCTGTCCCGTCTCTCCCCTCTCCCCCAGGAGATTCTCAAAAGGAAACTGTGTGGACTAGATTGATAGTGGATCAAAGGTTGATTTACAGATTAGTGTCTTTTCACAGATGTGAAAGCCTTCACTGGTCAAGTGGTCCTTCTTCACCTCTTACGTCACTAGCCACTCAGGAGTCCCCCAAGGGAACTGGCAGTTGTGGAAACACCACTGTACTTAAAACGTTTCTCAGGGGACCCTGGTTGAGACTGTTACTGTAATTTTAACTTGTAAGTGGTAAGGTGAAAACTGAGTAAGAAGAACATGCTTCTCTCGGGATTCTTGAACGCAGAGACTGGTTTCAGAACGGCTTTTCCCCAGTTTGGGTTGTGTGAGGCTAGTCCGCAGCAGGATGGAGGCTGTAATTGGGCAGCCCCCCTCCTCCTCCCCTTTTGGGTGGGGGTATGGTCTGCTCCATAATTTAAATTCAAGTTCTAGCAGGTAGGCTGTGGCTCACAATGCTGGCTTCCCATCACCATGTTATCCTTGCCTAGTGTCTGTGTGGCACAGTCCTGTATTGGTGTCAAGCTAGGAGTATCTTGTGAAAGCATAAGTCTTTCTTGCTTAAACCCTCCCAGCGGTTTTCTGTCCCTGTGAGGAAACCTCAGAGTTGGGCTCCAGTTTGCTACCTCACGTTGCTGTTCCCACCGTTCTGCCTGCAGAGACTGACAAAACCCACGGCCGGGACTGGCCGAGCTGTGTGCGCAGCATTTACCGTCCATCCTTGGATTATGCCTGAGCTTTCTGACTTCCTTGCCTCCAATTTGGGGGATGGGGCTTGTGTACCCCAGGTCACCCTCCAGCTGCTGTCAGCTTATTTCATAGCACTTATGATGACTTGGAATTCTTGAATGTTTGTGTTTACTTTAGGGTCGGTCTGCCCTGCTAGAGAAGAATGGGGCTCTTGCCGGTGTACCTTCGACCCACGTCGAGTTCACACCGTTGGTTCGCTCTGAACAAGCATGAGTAACGGCTGTGGGATAAAACAGTGAATGATTGTGAATAAGTCTGTGCTTTCTAAAAACTTTATCCTCGAGTAAAAGTTTTCAAATAAGCGTTTTGTTCCCAAGGGACAGTTCTCTTCGAAGTTGTGCTCCTATTTGTCAGCCTGTCCTGATGTTCGCTTTAGAGTCCTCTTGGAGGTGGGTTAGCCTCAGATGTCACTCAGGAGGTTTGTTGACGCTGTCTGATGGGCTGTGTTGGAAGATGATGAGACAGTTTAATCATACTGCACCCCGAGATAATGGCAAGGAGAAGATCCTTGTAGATTTGGTTTGCTGCTGCTGCTGGAGAAAGCAGGTGAAGGCAGACCCTGTCCAGCCTGTGCTGTTGGAGCACTCAACCCAACAATAGATGGCTGCTGCTAGCAGAGATGCCTACCCCATTTCTCTATTAAGCCCTGGACCTCCATGTGGTCATAACTCAGTCTGCTCTTCCTGACTGTTCCACACTGAAATGTGTGGTCGTGGCTGATACTGCTTTTTGACCCTCTCAATGTCCCTGAGCTGAAATGTAAGCCACTTCTTTCTGCAGTATTTTGAAACTCAAGTGTTGGATTATTACATTATCTGTGAATTTTCAATTCCTTGAGATACGTCTCCCTGGAGATAATTTAAATAGTTCTCTATGGCTGGCTCATCATTTTATTAGGGTCGCAAAGCCACTTGAATAGTTTTTGATTCAAAATTAAAATGATCAGGATTGCCTTTCCTGTGAAAGTTCTCATCCTTCCTAACAAGGTCAGTGACTAGTTAGCCCAAGTCTCTCAGAGCTCCTGTGCACACTAGACTCCTAACTTGTTCCTAGAAACAACTGGAAACCTTAGCTTGAATTTAGGACAGTGATTCACTTATTGGTGTTTTTGTTGCTGTTGTTGTTGGTTGGTTGGTTGTTTTGCTTAGTTTTGTAAAGGCACCTAGGAATTACCTTCAGTCTCTTCAGAGTGTGTCCTGTGCATAAAATGTGTGTCATGAAACGTTTCTCAGTCTGTGACCTGGCATAGGCCTAGCCTGGCTCTGTTCTGAGTCAGGTTTGGGTGTTGGAGCTGCTCATGTGCTTCTGGAAGCTGACCCTGGGGTGATAGTATTGGCTGTCGGGAATCTGTTTCCTGTAATGCTTGTCACCGAGTAGTGGTGCCTTGTGAATGCCTGTCTTCCATGAGACAGCTCTGAGAGGGAGACCAGCAGGAGGTGTGAGCAGGGACTCCACAGGGGAGGCGTTTGAGCTGGGTCTTAAAGAAGGTAGGGATGCCAGCGGGCATTCACGGTGGCGTCGTAAAGACCCACTGGAATGAGGGGAAGACAAAAGACAACAAAATACTAATCATGTGGAGAAAAACAATAGGTGGAAAGATTTGTCTGGAGATGTGATTGATACAAAGGACCATATAATGAAACCCGAAACCAGAAAGATCTCAGAACTCTTTGAGCCTGCTTTTACTCTCTCTTTAGTAAACTTTTTTGTGCTTCTCGATTTGTTCCATATTTGAAGATAGTAACATAAAAATAGATGTGGGACAGATTCCCAGTTGCTTAAGGCCAAAATTAATGCGACAACTACTTTTCTCCCTTTGTTCCAAAATCTCTTCCAGCCGCCAGGAAGCATACAAACAAGTTGTTCACTTGTTTCCACGTTTAGCAGAATGTTTCTGCAATAAACAACAACAGTGTGTGATGTCCAGTAGATCAAAGTGACATCAGGATCATTTGACGTGTTAAGGAAGGAAACAGTTTTGCCTGCTGTTCCCAGTGTCTTAGGCCCACATAAGGCAGGGATGTGCCCGGGAGCAGTCAGCGCTTTTCCTGTTGCTGAATGCTTGTCCTCTGCTGCACTTGAAGGGTTGGAGGGAATAAATCTTAAGTACTCACCTGTCTTTTCTCCCATAACAATAGCTATAATTAGATCTTCTCAAGTGTCAACATACACCGTATAGGAGTATCTATCCTTTGCCCTTAAATGGTGTACCACCTTACAAGGTGTGTTAGACTTTAAAATATGTAGAGATTTTGAGCATTGTTTCTTCAGTTTTGAGATTAAATAAGATAATCACAGAGAGAAACCCTTCCCGCTTGGGCGAGCCTGAGGGGAGGCCCCAGTGGATGTGGACCTCCAGGGAGAGCCCCTCTCCAAGCCCCATCTGTTAGAAAGTCAGGCTTGGTAGCACTCCGCAGCAGTGAACAACTGTAGTGAACCCACCTTCAGCTAAACCGAGAATGAACTGTGTGCTCTCATTCTTATTTGTCACTAGGGACCCCAGAGCGTCCAGCTGTGGGACAGTCATAACAATGATGGTTTTCTAATTCAGGCTGTTATATGCCAGTCCCTGCTGGATATTTATCACAAACCTCCTTGTGTATGCTTTAAGATGTCCATTTGACAGCCAGGGCAGACCCAGAGCTGCCATGTTGCTGATGAGTGGCAGAGTCAGGGTTTCCAGCCTATGTCTTACATGTGAGCTCCAAACAGTACCTTTCTGGGTGCTAATGAGCATCCACAAAACACCCCGCCACCACAGAAAAGCACTGTGGGGCTTAGAACATTCCGCTCTGTGGTTGCAAAGGGAAATGCGTGTACAGGACTGGTGGTCTCTGAAGAAGAGGAATGGTAATTACTATTTTCTAATCCAAGGCCGGCTGCCTGGTAAACTACTGTAAGTTTTTAGTAAAAAAAGTTTAACAATGGTAACTACAAAATATATTTATATGGAAGAGAGTACTGTGTGATTAACACTTGCTGTTTAGAATGGGTATAGAAGGTGTGTTGGGGAGATAGAGTGTACCTGTAAAAGTTAGTCTGATTTATTTATACTCGGCCTATGACAGGGCAAGATGGCGTTGCAACTAATCATAGAACATGAAGAGTTAGGAGCCAGAATCCCTGGCTATCTGGTCTTTGCTTAAAAATCTAAAATACTGGTTAAAAGTAGAGTCAGTTGGTAACGTTTCTTTTTTATTTAGGAACGCACGAGGTTCCTTGAACAAACTGACATTATCTCCAGTAATGACAGTGTCACAAGAGCTTCTCAGGGAGGGAGGTGGAACGCTGACTGCGTGGATGGACTGTCTGCTCTGTATCTTTTCCTCCTTCATTTTCTTTCACCAGAATTGATAGACGCAGGACAGGAGTGAAAGGCGACAACTCTCCTGCCCCTGTGGAGTACAGAAACAACAGAGAGGAAGAAGTAAATTTGTTCATGGAGCCCAGAAAGCCAGAGAGCTGGGTTTGAACAAGAAAGAGGAAACATCTGCCGGCCGCTCCAGGGGAGCGGGGCGGGGTGGGGCAGGGTCAGCGTATCCACCTACACTGTGACTAAGCTTGTGAAATGAAAGCGGGTGAGCCTGCAGCGGGCTCTCCTCCCTGGATCAGAAAGGCGGAAGCGGCACAATCTGCTATTCATACAGAAAGCGTGAATAGAGAAAAGGGAAAATGCACTTGTGGGGTTAAGAACATCTGCCGCGACCCATCACTCCGAGACAGCTGGGCGGTGTTTAAAACAGCTCGCTGGTGCTTGGTGGGAGAGAGAGAGCAGCGAGGGAGGAGACCAAAGGGGTGAGACTAATTAGGTCATGAACAGCCTCCAAACATACATCTTATTTTCTCAGTGCTGAGACCCAGAATCTCATCACCAAGGGAACGCGGTGATTAATGGCAGCAGCCATCAGTGTGACATGGAGATAAATTGCTCATAGCATGGTACAGCTGGTGCCTATAAAGAAAGCCACGGAGACCCAGAATAAGTCCTGTACCAAACACAGTGAGGGAGACCAAGCTATTCCCCTACCAGTGTACCAGTGTCTTGGGGATGTTCTCTCTTCCATTTCTCTGTCATCCATTCCAGATAGCTTGTTTCTCATTATTAACAATGGAGCACCACCTACTTCCCAGAAAGCTTTTCACGTGCAGCGTTTGGAGGTCCCGCCCCAGCCTTGCAGTATTCTCCTGACTGAATAGCCCTGACCATGAAGGCACTCTGTGACAAGATGTGCCATCTGCAGGAGTTAAATTACATCTAATGCCCACCGCCCCCCCCCCCCCCCCGGGCCCACAAAGCAGGTGATGTAATCTCTGTGGAAAAATTGGGAACACTGTGAATAATGAGGTTGACTTGCTGAGACCACACATCTGGTCCTAACTGGAGAAGACTGGCGAGCTTCTTCCTCCTTCACAAGGCGCTTCAAACAGTGTTTGAGGTGTTGGGGCATCTGGAGCATCAGCAGCTCCACCCACAGCCTGCTGCTGAGCGCTGAGCGGGTGACTGCTCTTGAGTCTCCGGCCCTGACCTCATCCCTTTGTCCGGGCTCACTACACCTACTTATCTGGTTTGTGTGCAGGGAAGTCGTGCCTCTGACCGAA